>BPLQ01012604.1:36222-60478 GCA_021605075.1 Caerostris darwini | reverse complement strand
TTTGTTTGAAATTTTATTGTATTTGTTGTGATAGAGATGACTTATCGGCATATGAACATATTTTAAGAGATATAATGTTTCGTAAACTTTATCTTACAAATCGAATTTCTGAATTTCGGTTATATATAATTCCCTATTGGGCTTACGCATTTAATGCCTCCATATATATATATATATATATATTGTACACTTGTAAGTTGGTAGTCGAACTAGAACGCATCTCACGGGAAAAATTACCTTAGACGTGCTGCGTTAAAAAGACAGTGACGAGCCAAGATCGGAGTTAACAGGCAAGCCCTTTTCATGCAGCGGAAATGGTATCTAACCTTCGTATAACGTGTGGTTGTGTGTGTGTGTGTGTGTTTTTAGTGAAACTGGACAAGACTTATCAGGACTGTGGACTGTTCAGTGCAGATTGTGACAATAAATTACATGACAAATAAATGTTTCCCCAGTTAATTTACAATTAATTCCACCTTCAAAGTGACTCCACCTTCAAAGTTCCACCTTCAAAGTGATTAATTTTGCTGGATCACAATAACTACTCGCTATCTTGATCTTTACAAATATCTATCTATCTATATATATATAAATAAATTATTTCCTCTGCCGATGTTTTCACAAGTCTTCTTTAACAAAACATAGTTATTAGCGTAGAAGTCATTGTTTTTAATAACCTGATTTAATATGTTGCCTGACCAATTAACTGGACAATATGGACCAAATAATATGTTAAATCTTTGAATGCAGTGGAGTTCTGAAAATAATCAAATCCTTAACCTGTCTACTTTGTTATTTAATCTGGATACACATTCAATTTTTATCCACATCTAACAACATGTTCTCAAAAATATTATGACAATATTACATTAAACCAACAACAAACAAGAGGCTCTGTATTTGTCATATTACGTGAATAGAATGGGAAAAACATATTTTGAACAATTCTACTATATAATTCTACTATATACAATTCTACTATTACGTTGTTGGTTTAACAATATTAATGTTATCATCCTTTGTTATAAAATTGTTTGTAATAATAAAGTTAAACAAATTTGAAGTTGTGTAAAAATAATATGGTTCAAATGCGGGGGAATAAAATAAATATATTTGCTTTAAAAAAGGCATAGCAAATCATCCAAAAATATCCAAATGTGTTTTGTGCAGTAGCGTTTTGTCTTATGAATCGATACAATAATTTTCTTAAATCGAAGTTAGTATTTTGATTACAGATCGAAATAAATCTTAATCGTAAATTAAAAATGCAGATGAAATGTTTGGTGGTAGAAGCCTCCAATGCTCCATCATTAGAAGCAGGGAATCTGGCAAATGGTTTATATTTCGAAGTCGCCTTCTTCTCTGTATTCAGAAGAATCGATATTCCTTCAGCACGATGGAAGTTTCGATTAATCGATTTCAGAATTTTTGGCATAGTAGTACATTTTTGCCTTCTTTACTATGTGTTCCACAAGAATCGTTAAGGGACAAAATTACATGTAATGAACGCACCATTTTTTTTTCTTAAGCAGTCTGTTATTTTTTTAACAAAAGATAAATTGACAAGAATTTGGTCCTCAATCTAAGTATAAAAATAAAAATTTTTTTTTTAATGCGAATAAACATTGTGAGATTTTTTTTAATCTCTGTATATGATGGAATATAAGATCTCATTTTTTTTATACATAGACAAATAATCTGAAATAAAAAAAAATCTGAAAATTGAATCAGAGATAGAAACATAAATAGTTTTTAAAACGTATGTTTTCTTATATATTTTATCTTTACTCTAAAAATTATCTTGTGAAATCTATGGTTGGAGATATAGAAAAAAACTAAACATTATTTTTATTTAAAAAATATTCCACTTTCTTGTATCTAAAATGTCTTTAATTTGATTCATTGTACAATAATTTTAAAAATACCCAAATTATGAACTTTTATATAAAAATATTTAAAACAGATAAACCTTCTGACTTGCAATAAAAATTTTATTCAGAAATATTTTCACTTTTGAGTATATACACGAGGAAATAAAATAATGCATTTTAGAAGAGATTTTCTAAATATGGATTTAATTTTTAAATAATTAACTATTAAAAAAAGAAAAAATGTTATAAAATTTCTCTTTTAAATAGAAAGCCTTTTACTATGTCAAATTATTGATTTTTAGTTTTAATGAAAGCCTTGAAACAATTTAATCAACCAAAATTAACAGAATTTAAAAGATTGAAAAAAGTTATAGAATTTAATTTTTATATAGTAACAAAAAATTAAATAATATTAATTTTTTTAATCATATTTTTATCAAACAAAATATTTTTGTATTCATCTGAAACGATATTCAAATATACTGACTTATTCATCAATATGAATCTGTATGAACATATTCTTGACAGTGAACTATTTGTTTTACATGTAGTAGTACAACAAAATTATTTATTTATCAAATCAAATAAATAATTTGTTAGCAATGATAAGAGAAAAGGTGTGGTATTATTTCCTCTCATTTTCCGTAGACTAAAATGAAATTAATCCAAACCAAAATAGTGCTCAAAATAATATGTAAAGGGAAAACAAAATATTTAAATTAATATTATCTTGACTTGAATTTTCAAAATGGTGTTTTAATAGAAGAAAAAAACTAATTTGCTTTAATCTGATCATTTTACTAATTTAATAAAACTGTAATATTTAAACTTAGCGCAAGCTATACCGCATTTACCTTCAAGCTATAAAAAAAGACCATTTATAGAATATTGATTAAGACTGTAAGTAAATATTCATGTCCGCTAATGATAAAATACAGCAACATAATGGTTTTCCCTAACTGCTAATTGAATTTCGAGAAATTTCTTCTTTCTGAGAAGGAAATGAAATTTTCTGAATAGAAGGTCAATTCTTAAATAGATTCTTGCATTGAAAGTTATTCTAATATGATGCTTATTCTTTAAATTTATAAACAAAATATATTAAAATATCAAGTAAAAGATGTTCTCCAAAATTTCATTCACTTGGATTGGTTTGTTAATTTTCATATATCTTTAAAATATCTGATTATACCCTTTTGAAAGCAAAAATTAAATATGACTTCCTGAAATATTAATTTTTTGTGGTTAAAATATCGAAAAATTAAGCTAATATTAATTTTACATTTCATATTTATAAATCATTTTGCAGGAAATAAATAGAAATTGAGTTTGAACGATACATAATTCTTGATTTGATCCCATTATAATTGATTTGCTCTAGGATAACTTAAATTATTTCTACTTTCATTTTTAGTGGTTAAAATGAAAAAAGATTAAATTGATGTTAAGTAGTTTGGCTCATTGGTAGATATGTACATTAAAATCAAATTTTTAAACTCTCGCTGTATTGATTGAATGAAACACAAATGAAAACGATAATTTGTGACTAACGTTTTTCAGTTAGAGGCATATAATTGGAAGCTCAGGAAGGTCTTCTGTCGCCCCATGATCCCCTGTTGAAACGTCACAGTTTGAAGATTCGACAAGGTAGGAATTTAAGAATAGAAACAAAGAAGTTGACGCAATGTAAGTCAAAAATTTGTAATAACATTTATTATTGTAATTGTGGAGAAAATTACACATCAGATACCAAAAAGAAAAATTACAGAACGAAATTTGGTTGTCACGTTTTTCATGAAACCTTAATAACGTTTATTTATTATTTTTTTAAAAAAAATAAGAATATAGAATTATTTTGTATAACAGGTGGGCTGAAAGGTTCGTAGGCTGACATATAGATGGGGCTACTAGTATTAAATCCATAGGATCTTTAGTTAGCCCTAACCTTCAAAAGACATGTGTATAAATTTGACATAACCTAATCATAAATAATCATTTTATTATTCAGTTAGAAAAATGCATTGCATCTTATGTTTCACAGAATAAATTTAATTTGTTTTTATATAAACTAAAGCGCACCAGAAAAAAAAAAATTATATTTATACTTCGAAATATATATTTGCATTCGCTAAAAAAAAATTACTGAAAAATTATTTCTTGCTTACTTTTTCAACATATCTCTACGAAATCGCTTGACACTACCAATGGTCTATTATATTTAATGATCTATGATCAATGACCAATAATATATTATACCTTTAATAGCATTATATTGGCTTTAAAATAAAGAAACATATCATATGAGGCGCAGTAAATTTGAATAATATTAGATAATAAAAATACACTTATTTATAGACCCCAAGTATTAAGATTAAATGAGATAGTTAAAATAATTAAGAAGTTGGAGACTTTTTATTAATCATCTTAGTTATGGAGTTAAATATCATTTTATCCAAAAAATAAAGAAAATAATTTTACTAGGTTTCCAATTGGCCCATGAATCCATTAAGCTTGATAACTACTTTATAAAGAGCAAAAGTACTTCAAAGGATCAACATTATTGTCAAATAAATTGAGATAAATAATCATTTAAGGCTGGACTATCAGGACTGATCCTAATTTACTTATCACGCTTGAGAAAATCCCGAAAATAAACCAGCAGTCTGACTGTCAATGAGAGGCAAATTAGTCACAACATCAATAAAATATATTTGTTTTTTAAGCTAAAATATAGATCACGCTACTACAAAGAATTAATCCTATGCCCTTTAATGCACTAGTAGAAAGCATTACGCACTAAATTATGAATGTGATCTTCTAGTATTTTTTTTAAATTGGTTTTGGACAATGAACAATATATTTTTATTTGCAGTATATTGCAACAAAATAAATGTACAACAGTAAACTAGAATAGTATTGTATCTAAGAATATTATGACAAAAATTAAATTTTCTTTACGCTAACCACGACTCGAAAACTGCCATAATTAAAAAGGATTTACAATATGGAAATTGAAAAAGTATTTTGCTTGTTTCATTAAATTCTATGTTAATACATCTCGAGTACTGGTCTCCAAAATGTACTATTTGAGCCTTCTAGAGGGCACTGGAAACATTAGGGAGATAGTGATAGTGGTGATAGTTGCCTCGGGTCCATTTGGGAGGCATTTAATAGCAATGCGGTGGCGGTGAAAGCATGAAGATGGAAGGCAAGATAAAAGTTTGGGAAAAAAGCCATCCACGATTAAAATACGACCACAAACAAATCTAGCTGCAAACGCAGTTACCTACATTTAATCCTGAATCAGGGACTGCAATATAATATACTTTAATTGTATTACCTTCATCATATTTAGTGGAAAATGACATTACTAAATTTGCTTAAGAAAAGGCAGCAAATAATGAATCGCGATAATTTAAAAATATTGATGACAGAGTCGAGAATTAATTCTTGTACAGGAAGGATCCAGATTTATCATTCTCATTATGATCATTTTTAGTGTTATTCGAATTTTTTTTTCATATTAGCATCGTTATTTTATTTTTGTATGGATAGGGCGAATGTTACTATAGAGGATTTTAATAAATAATTTCTATTTTCAAGAGTGATTATAACTAAATTCCCACTTTCAAAAGGCTGTAAAAAGAGAACCACTCGTCCCAATGAGTTCAAGTGTTCAAATTTAAGCTGAAGATACTTGAAGGGCGGAAACAGTACGGCATCAAGAAAGTTCCAAAGTGTATTAATAGATGGCGCTGTCAGCGGCATAAAGAAAGTGAATTCGGCTGTCAGTGATATCTTTAATCGAAATTACAACGTATTTGGCATGAGTAGCAAATTAAACCAATTTTGGTGTTCAATGTGCTTGGTTTTTTGGGGGGTTTTTTGACGGAAAAAAATGACTTCCAAGTCATTCAACAGTTGTGCACTGCTAGTGGAAAGCTCATCCACCACGGCAAGGTCATACCAAATTGGATGAAAAAAGTGGTGGAACTTTTTCTGATGCCATACCGTTTCCCGCTTCTTCAAGTATCTTCAGTTCCAATTTGAACTCATTTTGACGAGTACTTCTTTTTTTACAGCATTTTGAAAGTTGGACTTTAATTATAATAACTCTGTTTATATATAGGAACACAAATTTTTTACTATATATTTTTGTTTGTTCACTAAAATAACAGATTTCCGGGAGAAGTGGGAACAATACATAATTCAATAAGAGGGCGGTAGGGCAATTAAGTTTGGGAACAGTAGGTATTAAGAGTAAATAAGATATTCTAAAAGATGTAACATAATACCTTTCCGCAATATATCTCTAAAACTCATTTTATTCTAATTCCAAAAACAACAACATAAAAAGACTGAAACTCAAACTTCCGTTTAATTATTTCGGTGGATCTAATTACGTGAATGGAAAGTCGCTGATGGTGTCCAAAAATCTAGACATCCAGGCGTTTTACTATCCGGCACAAAATTTCCTCGTTAATGACACGTGACTTTTGACTGAGGCCGTTGAGCTCCGGAATTCATTAACCTTGCCTCCGAGAACACACTGAGCCAGTGAACTTTCTGCTGCGAGTGATTTCTTTTTGATTGGACTTTAAAATAAAACAAATGCTTTTCCAACTTGATTTACTCGATGCCTTTACTCCGGAAGAGTAGTTTAGATAAGGCCTAAACCTTTCGGGAGAATACTTGCGACATTAGTTTCAGGAAAAGGGTTGTTCTATCTGATTTAGTTGTTTGGAATTATTGGGTAAATGTTTTAACTACCAGCATGGGCCTTCCAGAATAAGGTTTGTTAAGTTGCTTTGTTGGTGCCTTACTTAAGTCTTTATTGAATTGTTGGTGAATATTTTATGTTTTAGTATTTAATGTATTTCAAATTAAAATTACGTTATAGAACACAATAAATATATATTTTGTTATATACTTTTAAATTTTATTTGTTGCAACATTAAATGTTGAAATAAGTATTTTTAGTCTGACTCATTGACCAGGGATAGATAATTTTGCCAGCGTTTGAAATCCACAGTTTGTATCTTGCTAGGTAGTGGGATGCAATCATTTAATTCAAATTTCAACAGAAGAGAGATGATTCAACTCGACTACATCAATTCGGATAATTTATATTGAATTATATTTGTTTTCTCTGATATGATACGCAAATGTGGAATAGTTTCTGTAATTGTACAAAGGTATTATTCCTGATGGGCATGAAGACCGAGTGACTAGCCCTCTGGTGTTCGATGCACTGGTTTCGGTTGTTGGTTGATACCTCTTAAAAATTTGGTATTCAACCATAGAAATTTCTGAATTACTGATCCTGTGGAGAAACATATATGTTATAGCCTACAAGAGGAAGGAAAGTTCGATTCTTCCACAGCATAGATTGCAGGCTCTGATTTCATACACGAACGGACACGGTTGTGAAGTATCAATATGAATGCCTTGTATGAAGAACAAAACTGTTGATTCGATACTTTTCGATGTTTTTTTCGTGACAACAGACAAATGTAGAAAAACTGCATCATTTAGTTCTTCGGGAAAATCATGCTCTTTCTAACTGTCAAAGATTATTTGTTGCATATTTTTTGAAAAAAAAAACCGATTTTAATGATCGAAAAAAAAAAAATTTAGAACCATATGAACAATTAAATATGTATATATTTTTATAAGGTTCAAAATGGTATGATGCATTGGATTATAAATCAAAGGGCTTATTCGATACTCCACTGATGTAAAACTTAATGTTTCCGTGTCTATGCCTGGAATGGATATGTTAAATCTGTAGACAGTAATGCCCATCCGTTGGGTTTGACTAGGAGGGAGGAATAGTTCAAATTCCCTGACGTTATTCATGGGGTGTTTATTCAGAATTGTTCCGGCAAAATGTGGATTGCAATGTAATTTATCCTATTGGGGGGCAACCTGGGTAAAGCTGAATTTGCTACATCTCTGATGTTTTAATGGAGAATGAGTTAATTCAAAGTGCCAAGTATTCAAAAATTAGAGATGTTCTGCAATAAATATTTCTTTTGTCATAAAAACATTCAACATGACTTTAATCTTAATCTATAATATTGAAGATTGTTAGAAGTAATTGTATTCTATAATGAAGCCTATTTTAACTTTAAATATTATTTTGAAGTTATTTGTTTTATCCCCGTGAGTGGCTGGTGATAAGGAATGAGTAGGATTTTTAGTATCCGGTGAAAACTCTTCTTTAATCTATTGGACGAAAGATCTTTGCATTGGGTTCGAAAATAACGATAGAAGAATGTGAATCACCAGATGTCAATTGTATGTTCCTCTCCAAACAGTTCCGACGCAAAGTGAGTTCATTATAGCTGTCCACTTCAATGATGCAATCTGGGTTGTATATGTCTACAATTCTAGTAAAAAAAACTAGAATTATATTTATGTTTGTCATATCAAATTAAAGTGTTCTAGCATTTGAGAACAATAATATTAATAAAAGTTACAAGGATTAATTTTCATTAAATCTTCTTAGGAGGAGTCATTTCATACAGTTGAAGAAAAGAAACACAAAATATTTTTAACTAGTATGCTTGATAGTAAGCGTTAAAAATTCGGTCGGCCATTTTTAATCGTATTTGAATACTTTTATAGATTTAAAGCTTTTTTTCATGTTTTGTTTTATACGAGGATTGGTTAACCAACGAAATTATACTGGGATTATTCCTTTTCAACAATGCATCATCAAAATAATTAATTATTTTAAGTTAAAAAAATTTTTTAAAAAAGTAAATATAATAGAAATTAATGATAAAAATAATGATTATAAATTGTCAGGTACAGCATAAATCCAAAATATTCAGGATAGTGAACTAGTTCCGAAACAATAAGTTATTAAATGTGAAGAAGCATTCCCTGATTCAACTAACGTCCCCAAAAGTGTCATCTGATAGTATGCGTTCTTCTCCAGTCTTTCAATGAATTTTTTTGTCTCACACATTTATCATTAGCATAGAACCAGGATTTTTTTTCTTTTGGTTTAGTTTCCCTTCTCGAGTCAAATTTTATTCTATTGGATATTCGAACGCTCTATCGTAAAGTTAAAAAATATTTTTAAGCTCAAAATAAGTAGAATGTACGATAAGAAATATGATGAGAAAGATTATGGGTACATATTATCATGTCCAGAATGAATCAAATCCTTTTAGGATAGATCACTAATCCTCCTAACAAAAAACAGAGCAATACCAACTTTACTACAAAAAATTGAAGTTTAACTCTGAAAACTGTAAATTATTAAATGTGAAGAATTATTCCTGTTATTCTAGTTATCATTCAAATCTTTATCAAATATAATTTGATCTTTTTTTGAACTCTCATTAATTTGAGACTTCCTTACAGAAATCATTTTCTTAACAAAAGCATTTGCATATAATTGTGTATACTGCACACAAAGAAGAAAACAATTCTCTATTTTTTTATCGAATAGTATATAGAGAATAATTCTTTTTTTTTTTTTTTGCTTACTACTGAACATGTAGTTATTGTTGGAGTAGACTGACTAATCCAACTTGAGCTAGATATCACTCTATATCTATAAACTGCTTTTAGTCAAACTGCACATTCAATCGCAAAGTGTAAAATGTAAATGTATAATTGTTTCTGTATATACATATATCGTAATTGTGAGCCTTGTATTAACATCTAAAAAATCAAAATAAACGTATATCAACAGGAATCTTCAATTAGATTAAGCCACGACCGATTACAAAAAAATTGTTTCATTTTTTAGAGGAATAATTGTCAACTATCTCAGCATCTCCAAGTAGACTGCATGCATTTTCTCAATTTTTCTAAAAATAAATAAAAGATACCTCTGCTATCTAGCATTACTTCTAATAAATTTTACATTTTTCGTCTCTATAACTTAGAAATTGAGTGACAATATAAATAAAAAGATCAATATAAATTAGCGCCAATGGTTTCTGATATTTTTTTTAATATTTTAACAAGTATATCAGTTATCTCACGAAAGTATACCAACTACAATTTTCAAAAAGGTAATTGCTAAGATAAAAAAAGAGATGTTATCATTGAGTAAAAATATTACCTTAAAGGATAATGCGGTGGATTTGGCGATAATGACTTGCAACAACAGTAAAGATCATGAAGATATAAAAAGGATAAAGAATATAATGTTTAAAAAAAAATAATCAACCAAAGCTCTTCAAATCAGTTGCACAGCCTTAAAACATTTTCTTTACTTTTTTTTGCTGCGCACTTCACCATCTTATTCAGGGCTAAGGGAGTTAAGCGTGGTGACAGTAAAGGATGGTAAACTATTGTAATCGTGCTAGTTCTATACCATTCAAAAAGGGGACTGCAGTTAAAATATTATAAAACTTTTAAAGGAAAAAACATGTCCAATTACGGACATAATATGCCCAACTATAGACATATTGGTGTGATGCTATATAACTAAGATAAGGATAAGTGAAATGAAAAATTTTCAATACGGAAAGAATAAACGTTAGTTGTAAACATGTTATGAAAATATTATATTTCAAAGTATATAAGTCTTATGAGAATGTTCAACTCGGAGAAGATGAAATAACAAAATTTTGTAGTTTACAGTTAAGGAATGGAAGCTGAAAATTCAATTAACATCTCAGAAATAATAATTTGTTGCGATGATTATTTGTTCATTTTTTCCTACGAAGTTTATTAAACTGATTATTTTCTATCTGCTTCATGAGTTGTAAATTATCATGATTTAAGTTAAAGAGCTTGTTATATGTCATATAGCATTTATTGACTGGAAAATAGACATAAAAAGGATGACATCACTAAACGGGGAGTAGTGATAATTATTATAGGCTGAAGTAAAATGATAAAAGAATGTTGAGTTATTATCGTAACACTGTTAACATATTACCAAAGTTTACAGTTAAAAAAGAGAATATTAGAGGATAAAACTAAATGTCGAATAATAAAAATTTGGTAATCATATATTGTACTTAAATTTTGTAGCTGGATTTTATTTTTACGTTTATTTCTTTCGAATTTTCAAAATACCCTAAAATATTATACAGTATTACATAATTAGAATGCAATGCTGCAAATCACACATATAATTTAACACTTTGACTTCAGATAGTTGATGGAAAAAGTACAAAAAATTTTATTAAAAACGTGCTTATTATTAAGAATGTACACGCAATTAAAATGAGCTTTTGTATGCCTACTAAAATAACCTCTCTTTAATCCGGTACGTTCAAGAAAATGTCAAAGATAAAGCACCCCGTATAAAAATTTAAACGATTAAAACAGGTGCTATTTAATGAAAAAGCGAACAGTATTGTGGCGCTGGCTGTCAAAGTTAATAAATGCTGGAATCCATGCGAAAAAAATAAGAAAGCAAAGGTTCGATAGGCGTCGGATTACAGAATGAGCCAAACGATTGAACCAAATTCGTACGCCGAAATAAAACGATGTTACTGTAAAATGTAATTTTTAAAAAATATCTTATGACATTTTTTTATAGAGGATATCCTTTTATTGAATTATAGGTGTGGATCCTTGCTGTAATGAGTTTAGCATTAAAAGTTTAAATATCTCTACAATAAAATCGTTTGAAAGAAACATTGGTTCATAAAATGTCTTAGGTTACAATATTGAGGCACTTCCTCTCTTAATTAGTAATTGCCATTTACACCATTTATAAATATTTTATACGTTTGAACATAAAAAATCATATCATTTATATATATTTCATTTATTTATATATATTATCATTTATATATAAATTATATCATTTTACTGAATTATAGCTGTGGATCCGTGCTGTAATGAGTTTAGCATTAAAAGCTTAAATATCTCTACAATAAAATTGTTTGAAAGAAACATTGGTTCATAAAATGTCTTAGGTTACAATATTGAGGCACTTCCTCTCTTAATTAGTAATTGCCATTTACACCATTTATAAATATTTTATATGTTTGAACATAAAAAAAATTAACGATTTAACATAAAAAGAATGACAAAATTATGAAATGGTAATTTCATTGGCACTATTTATTTTCAAAAGTATACTTGTTAATTCCAGTATAATATATTTGTCCAATAAATATAATTTTGTTATCTGCATTTCTACCTGGTGCAGAAATTTTAATGGCTAGTTGTATTATTTCTGCTCCTGTTGTTAGACTGGAGAATCAATCTACTATGCAACTACTTGTCCTCTTACAGAATCATGGTAGTATTATAGTACATTATACTACCATTAGATATAGTAGCAAAGAAATATAATTTACAGCAAATGAGCTAGATAGAAAATCACCAAATTAAAGAACTTTATAAAAGAAGATAGAGAATTAATTATACCAACAAATCAATAACCCTGAAATACAAATTAAATTCTCCGGGCCCATTCTATCATTCGAAGTAAAAGTATTTCCTGCTTCGAAAGCCGTCATAATATTTTGTATTCCATGACATATGTATTTCATGTATTCACTGGTCTATCACCATTATTTATTTCTTTCGTACTGTATACTTCTCGTTTCACTTATGGTACCATGACGTATTTTTATTTTCTGTATTATAATTCAGAGTACGGATGTATTTCTGCAATTGTAAGCTTACATTATTATTGCTAATATAATTTTTCCACTCCCATCTTTTTAACTGGTAAGGAACTACATAGTCCTGAAAAAAAAAAGTGTGAGTGGGAGGTATGGTTTAAAATAAAGTAAAGTGAATATAAGAGAAATATAGAAATATAACTTTTTTTAATGTTCTTGAAAATAAATTATAAAATTAGGATAGCGTAAAAAATTAATATGTTTTAATTAAATTTGTATATTGGGAGTGATATGAACTTATTTTGAACATCCTTATTAATACAAAGTGTTTAATTTTAATTAAAAATGCAATTGACAATATTGTGTTTCCCTTTATAAATGTGCACAAAAGTATTATATTTCTTAGGAATTTTTCCTTAAATTTATTACTTAATAACTAAAATTTGGCAGCATTAAATATGGTTTATTATCGATTTTAATATATTCTTTTCATTATTTTTGTCTAATAATTGTTAATTTTACTATACGCACACGAAATTAAATAAGAATTTCGATTAATAATAATATTTATGAAGTCTGTTTAGTTATTTTACTGCATAATATTCTTCGTAACTCTTCTTAGAAAATGGCCTCTTTTACATATCTCTCCCTCTCTGGACAAGCTGTCACTCACATCCACAGCTGCAGGTGATTGGAGAAGGAGAGTCCCGCCCACCCTCTTCTTTAAATTAATTTAGTTCAATTTAGTCTCCCTGTTGATGAGCTTCTGTAACTTCTCAGATGCTGCATGAATATGAATTACTTCATTAACCGAACGAAGACACCATAGAGTAATGGACTGGCTGCCTTGCGATACATGGAGTGAGATGAAACTAATACTTGAAGAGGCATCATTTAATGCAAAATATTAGAAATGGATGTGAAATTCAATGAAATGTTTGTTAATAATCTTTATTATAAATAATTTCGAAGTTTCCTAGATGCTAACATTTTTTTAAGTTATAGAAAATGAGGTAAATATTATAGATTTTACTTGTTTAAAAATAATTTCTGTTTAAAGATCAAGATACAAAAATTTCGAATTGATACTTCAGCATCAGAGATTTTAAGTATGAATATTCAAATACTAATTCCATTTTTGTTTGTCATTAATACATTAAAGGTTAATAACTAATTTAATTAGTGCATTGCAGTATTACGGCATTGTGTTTTTAGAAAACTTTTGTAATTTCCTTATTTATAATGTTGTTTTTTATTATTTTTTAGTATTAATTTGCTTACAAAAACATATATTTAACAAAAAATTACCTACTAAAATTAAAACTCTACTAAAAAGCAATTTTCCTATATTTTTCAATTAATGATAGTTCTTCAAGATCAACAGTATGTACAAATACAGGAATTACGTTTTATAATATGTTATTTACTTTACATTTAATTTACGTTATTTTTTTGTAAAAGGCTTCAAGTAGGTATTAAAAAAAAGGATACAGAAGTTTTAAATACTATAAAGTGATGTGTTGAAATGTATTTAATCCATCTCTTCATAATAATATCGTTTTTAATTAATCAAAATATACGCTAATATCAGAACTTTAAGATAAAATTAGAAATAATGTGTGAACAAATTTTTTCCCATTAAATTATTAATATTTTGCAAAAACATTGATCAAGCATTACTTAACAAAAATGGCACACGAAATAATAGATTTATTTTTGTCTCAAAAATTCACAGAAGGAAACATACTAGAAAACACAGTATTTGAATTAAATGTATGATTAACCAACCAGCGATAGCTATGTTCGTTATCAAAATTAATATGAATAATAGATCAGTTGAAGGCAAGATCCTTTGCTGTGTCAAATCAGTTCAATGACCTGAAGAGGATCTACAATAATACGTCTCCTTAGACCATCCCAGCCATGCTTAATCAGGTTTAAGTTCTTGTTGAACGATATCCACAATTGTTTAGTTACGAAGATAATACCGATCTACAAACCGAGTTCTGTGAGATCTGTAATCATTATCATGTAGAAAGGAGTCACAAAATTCCACCTGCATAAGGTTGAACAATCAGATCAAAAATGTCGTCTTTATATAACTGAACACTAGTGTTGCCTCTTGTGATAGTATACAGGTCAGTGTAGCCATCCAAAGAAATATTACACACACACTACTGTTCTGACGTTACAATAATGGGACGCTCTTGCGCCAAACATAGAAGCTAGTTGTATTCTTGAATGTTGAATTTAAATATGAACCAGTGTAATTCTTGCAGTTTCTGAAGTGGAAGTACGAAATTTCCCTTATTTATGTTTGTAATTTGGCCTCTAAAATAACAGAATACATTTATTAAATTAAATGTAAATCATTGTATATACTGTAGAAAGTTTTATTAAAATCACAATTTTTGATTTGTTTGAATGTTTACAAGCTATTATGTTATATAATGTACTGAAATATCTTGAACAACTTAAATCATCACATATGCTAGACCCAATAAAATTGTATCTTTCATGGATATGACTGCTATAATAACGGATTCCCATTTCCAGCCAGACCAAAATTCTTCTTAAGTCATTTTAAAATAAAGTCTGAGTTCATAAGGAAATCTTTGGTTGATCAGTGTGTACCTAGTTAAACCTTTCATTGTGACAGCGTGTAATGGAATGACACAAGATGCTGGACGTCTTGCATAAAGCCCCCGTTCGTGAAAACTTTTTCCCCCAGTTTATTTCAATGTCTGCATTTCAGAGACTAATACAAGATAATATCTGAGGTGAATTACAGTAGTAATTCTGCTGTTCATTGCTGCAAGCTGAGAAAAAATTATTATATGCAACACTCTGTCCTCGATATGAATTTTAGAATATAATTTCATCGTCCATGAATTACAAAAAGTTTTTCATTCAGCCACATAAATTGTTACATAGGATTGACTCTGCCCTACATCTTTACGCCTTACCATGTTTATTATTCAGATAAATGATGCCATGTGAGCCTATTTAAGTGAAAATTATGCAGTTTCTGAATTACATAAATTTAAAAGGGATTTAATTTTTTCCCATCACGCATCAACTTGTAATTTTTTAACTTTATAATAATCACAGGTAATTTAATATAGCATTTAAATAAATAAATCATAAATTTGTCAGCCATTTTATTTCACAAAAACAAAATAAATTTAATTTATTACTTTCATTTTATGTATCATTTAATTTAAATCTGTGGGTGGTGTTGCAGATTTAAAAATTAAAAACAGGAATGAATTTTTACTGATCAATTATTAAACACAGGAATATTTTGTAGGACGCAAAACAAAAGATGTTTTCATTATTTTTATTAATTTATTATTAGTATTAATTTTTTATTCCTAGTACCATATGAGATTAGCAAAATAGCATTACTTTGGTATGAATTATTTCTTATTCACCTGAAATTGTAAAGCGCTGAACTTATAATCTTTATGCGTGATAGCCAGAATCCTCGTAACTGCAGTATGCCAATAACCAAGTGTCACTCGTTATCCATCTTTAATAATATTTAAATTCATATTGATGTTTTCTATTATTCGTATATGCAATATTAACTGCTTTAAAAATAATATATTATTATTATTAAGAAGCTTTTAGCTTCAATAGGCCGGCAGTCTTGTTAAAAATTTCGGCTTTTCACTACGACAAGAAAATGCAGAGCACTCTACGCCAAAAAAAAAAACCCATTTCTTCTGGAATTCTTATCTCTCCACCAAGGAATTTTAGCAAATATTCTGACAAGCTACATTTGTGTCCACTATTATGAAAGCGGGAAACAGTTCTTTGTTCTTATGATAAGAAAGTAAATGAAAGGCCTTGGAGATAAATTACGACCTACAAAAAGTATGATTTTCTTAACTAATTTTTACTACTAAGTTTATTTAAAGAACTGCAACATTTTTAAAAAAATACATTAAAATAGATTCCAAAAATTTATGCATATTTTGAATTATTGACTTTCTGTAGGGCGACAGTATTTTCTCGTTTCAGTATTTCAAGCCATCTTTCCGCCTCATTACTGTCACCTCATGTGTTATCGCATTTCCTCACTTACCAACTCGAAGAACATTTTCCTCTTCATTCCGGATTACCATAAAGATATGTTTTTACAAGATGATCGATCAATCATGTTGCTTCAGCTGCGAGAGAGACCGTTCCCTCTCGTGACACCAATTTGTTCTTGGCTCTAGACTACGGTTTGTTTATTTCAGTCGCTTGTAGTCAACCTACGAGTTATGATGATTTGAATTCGAAATGAAACGTTTTCAGCCTGTTTGTTACGAGCAATTGCATATTGCGCATCTGAACCCCTAATTTAATAAAGTTCCTATTGCAACTACTTTCGGGATTGTCCATGAATCTTTCAGCATTAAAATTCGTACTTTTTTCTGACATTTGAAGTGATTGGAATGAATTCACAGAATTTTGGGAAAAAAATGGATAATAATAAAAGAACGGCTGGTAAAATTTCAAAATATCATAGAACGGATAAAATTCGAACATTTTTTTCCACTTATATGGTTGCTTTCGAAACGATTCAAGATTGAGTTTAACTTTTAGAATTTTATAAAATAATTTAAAATAAATCTTTGTGACTCACAATTGAAAGTATACTTAAATACTTAACATTCAAAACTCAATACTTACATTTTAACAAGTAAAAGTATATGTACACTGTAACAATAGATAGAGTTTGAGAAAGTTATGTCGTAGAGGTCTGTTATTTTACTATTATTGCAAAATTTGGCACATTGAATTTTCTGAGTGGAGTCATGTCAGAACACTAAGCTACAGATATTTGTTCCATTAGAAAATTTGTCAGCCTCATCAGTTCATTGTCCTATTGCTCTTTACTCTGAGAATTTTTTTTAATTTATAAGGGTCAAGGAAGATACTCGATTCATAGTGTTTTCTTAGTAACATGACATTTCGGCAGTCTCATATATAATGCTACCAAACTCGTGGTTGGTGTTCCTTTAAAGGGGCGATTCTTCCACTAAATTAGTTGCATTCAAACTGTGTTTCGCGGGAGTCTTTCGCACAATATTATTAAGGTTTCTTAAATTGCTGTTTAAATTGTTTTGTAATAATATTGCTTATCATGTTTCGTTATTAAATGAATAGAATAAATAGATTTATGAATGAATTAAATGAATAAAATGATTAGAGCTGACCACAAATAAATATAACTATATAATAACAATATATTTTATGAAGTCAGTAAATCTCAATCAGATTCTTTCGTAGATATGTACAGGCTTAAAAGCCAATGCTGATTAAGTATTACTTGTATTAGTAAACTTTCCGTCATTAAGATACAAGCGTATTCACGTTGCATTCCAAAAATTAATGGTTTGAACAATTTATATCCATTTTGTGCTTTATAAATAATTAAGTATGAGATTATTCTTTAACTTTGAAAGTTTGCTCATATGATTTTTGTTTAAAAGCAACTCTTTCATTTACTCTTTTTTGCAAATAAATAAATTAAATTCCAATAAAAGAAAATCTCTGCATTTTGTATTAGAATATGTTTACTTATTCCCTCCATTCAAATTAAATAATCCAAATGATTAGTAAATAATCATAATATATAAATAATAGTAAATGTATTTATTAAATTTGTGTTATTCAAAATAATATGAACATAAAAAAATGATAAGAATGAAATGATGACACGAAGAATTCATCGTATATAAGTATTGCATTTACTGGTATCATCAATACCAGTAAATGCTGTATCTAATTGAAGTACGTTAAATAAAAGATGCATTTTTTATTACAACGAGCTCAACTACTTTTACCAATAACCTTAAATAATTAATATAATAATGGAATTTAACTTATATAATTTTATATTTTACGTAAGTGCATCATCGTTCTGTTTTTAATTTATATGCGCTCCCTCAACACACGAAAACATAAATACACCAAAAAAATTTATGCCTTAAGTTCCTCTTTCGCAGGATATGAATGGTTATTTATAAGGTCAAAAGTCCCTGATTTGGGGTTCAATTTGCCGCGTTAATGAAATGCCACATTCTTTTTCTATTGTTTATCAGATGTTTTTCGAATGTACTTCTAATTTATTACTTTATTTTGGGCGTGTGATTTCCAACATTTCTGCATTTCAGATGATCTAATTGGTTGCTTTTATTTTGAATTATTTCAGGAAAGAGATGTTTTTTAAGCTGCTAAATTGGAAGTTATTTGGTTGGGACAGCTTTAATTTGGCGACAAATGATATCCATATTGCAAATGGTACATATTTTACGCAACTAGACAATGCATGCTTTCAATAATTCATTGTAAAAAAGGACTAAATATCGGTATATTATTATGACTAATGATTGTGATTGTATGGGATTGGATGTGATTTTCAATGAAATTATATGATTCAATTTTAGATGTGTTATTTTCATCCTTTAATAATTAGATATATGTTATTTCTTGTTTGTTGTTTAATTTTTCATTATTTTAAAGTGTCACTGAAACATTATGCATGTATAATATGTTTACATTCTCAAGTTCAGGTAATTTTAACTAACATCTTTAACTATTCTGAGGAGGAAAGTAGCCAAGTGACAACTCTAGTGCACGAAGACCAGGAGATCTTGGCTTCAACAATTAGTTCCTTCTGAATAGGCGAGGGTTCTCTATTTTGTTACAACTGTATGATCTAGACATATATATGTAAGATGTATGTATATATGTATGATCTATGCATATAAGAGAAATAACCGGGTAACATTTTTTATGATAAATGAAAAATTCTTGTGAAATGTACTTTGCATTTAAATTGCGATCCATAAAGTTAAATATCAATTGTATTTGGGGAAAAAAATGCCTTATTCGTTAAGAATATGCTAACACAAATGAATTAAATAAAATATCAAATTGAAAATAATTAATTGAGGATTTTATACCTTGAACATGAAATAAACATGAAATCCAATATATTTTATACTTTTGATTGAAACTTAGTGATGTGTAAGAAAATTTAGTAATGTAGTAATGTAAGTAATGTAAGTAAAGAAGATTCTCTTCTTTAAATTTTTGATATTTGGCGATATTTTACGTCCTGCAAATGAATGAACTTTTACTAATAATATATTTATAAATCCTATAAAGCCCCAGATATTATAAAATTCATTAAGATCAATAGATTAAACTGGGTTGTTCATGTTTTTAGAATGAATGATTTAAACCCTGTAAAAAGGCTAGTTTTGGCAAAGCCACAGGGACAAAGAGGAAGAGGACGACCCAAGTTGTGATGGATAGATGCAGTTGAAAAAGATTTTTCTGTACTAAATGTTAAGAATTAGAGAACCATTGTCACTCAGAGTTATTCATGGAAATCTCTTGACACACCCTGGATTGTCGTGCTATTGATGATGATGATGATGTTTTGTTGTAGAATATAATTAAGTAAAAATAAAGTATGAAGTTAAATACAATATAAAGTAAGACATAACATTTTTAATCTTTAGAAGAAAACTTGTCAAAAAAAGTACTTCCTTTCAGTGCATAGAATGAAAACATCGAATTTGATATTAAATTATTTATCTTTGTATAACAAGATGCAGTATTTCTGTGTTTACTTACAAAACCTTACCATTCTACATATTGGAAACTCTTTAAACTGATTCAGTATTTCCATTTAAAAATTTGTTACAATTATTATTAAAAAATTATTAAAATTGAATTATAACACACACTTACATTTTGACATAAAGTATGATGGTTAACTATGGAGTTATGTTTTTTATTTATTTTTAGGATGGCATAAATGAAAAAAAAAATATTTAATAATATTTTTTTTTGTTCGTAAGAAAAAATAGCATATTGCAAACAATTGGCAGATTGATAAATGCAATTAATAAATGGTCACAAAAGAAAAAAAAAGGACATAAGTGTTGTCTTTCAATATAAATTCCCAATAGCTTTTTATGTCATCCTGTGTTCAATTAATCTCTTTTGAAAGATTCTTTCTTCGATAGCCGTCTACTTCTTTGATGAAACTTGGTCAAAATACTTTGAACAATCTTTCTGTCATTTGCCTGAATGGATCTCAGATATTTGTCTGACAGTTTTGGTGGTACTTGCCCTTTCGGATTTTTTAAGCCATCCCTTTTTTTTTTTTATTTCTTACAATTTCCATTCCGCTTAAACAGTTAGGAAAGCTTTGCTTTTTATTTACATGAAGCAAACGTTTTCGAAGAGAAAAAAGTGCTTTTCGTACCTGGAGAGTTTCGCTAGAATAAATCCCCACTTTCGAAAAGGTGCTTCAGGTTGAATGGTTTTGGGAATAGATTCTCTGTTTCTATTCACTTATAATTCATGGCAAATATGAAAACTTACATTTAAGTTTTAATATTATAATTATTTTTCAATACTTAAAAATTATGTTCACAATTATCTTATTTTTATAACCATCTCAGTAGACTTTGTTGATATCTATATATATCTATATATATCTATATATATATATATATATATGCTTGTTTTGGTAAAATTAAAACTGAATTTCATTTGTGTGGTACATTAGTCAGAATAATTTTCTTAATCTGGATATTTATGGGATAATTTTTGCAAAAATTATAATGATGAATAGAGAAATCTTTTTATTCTTCAGGGAAATAATATTAAAAAGAAGCTCATAAGAACCCAAATAGCCATTTAAATGTTTTAAATTTAAGGAAGCAATGATAAAATAAAGGTATATAATCTGTTGCAAAACCTTTTATACTGATAAATCTTTTTCTCTTCCCATTATGTTTGACTGGTGATAATACTAGTTTGTAATATCAAAATGGTGCAAGTAATTTCTTTTAATTTAAATTAGCCATAATCGTTATAGCTATAATAAAAAATAATAAAATAGCCACAATTAAAAAAATTAAAATTAAAAAAAAATGTTTCAAAATAATGTTTTTTAGAAAATTGCATTTTAATCATACTGCAAATATTCTCATTTTTTAAAATATAAAATACTTGTTTTATAATAAAATAATGCATATTTTATAAACAGATAAAGTTTAAACAGATGTAAATGCGTGTGTGTCTCTCTATAAGTATTAAAAATGTTTGAATATATCATATTGCATTTACAGACTTATTTCAATTTGATAATGACACCAAGAATAATTTGTATATAGCTTGTTTATTCAAAAACTGTCCCAATATTACATGAATGTAGGCTACAAAGCATAAGACAATAGATAATAAAAGATTTGTTTCTTATTAAGATGTCTCAGTTTTTTTGCTTATTAAATGTTAATACTAATTCATTGTGAACTGCCCTTATATTATTTGTTGGCTCTCAATCATTATGCAAAATTATGAATTAGAGTAAATGTGATTAATAATTAATAATTACTTATTTAAAAGAATAATTATAATATAAGAATAATGCATGAAAAAATGTGTGTTGTAATGTCGTTTAAATCGAATAGATATTCATTCATACAGTATCATTGGTAACCAAACCATAACTAATTAAATTCTAAGATTTCTTAAATAATTAAAATGATATTAATTATTTAAGAAAATATAATAATTAAATAAGAAAATAATAAAAAGCATCTCCAAATCGTAAAATAGGGGTCGTTGGGATTTGGTGACTTTTTTCGTGATGCCAACTGAGTGATAAGTCACCAAACGTGGTAACCCGGATTTCTAGTCTTGTTTGCAGTTCACTTCACTTACAGTTGCAACGCATTACTTAGCTAACTTTGGCGAAAATTATTTTTGGCGCCAAATCTCAACTGCCCCTGTTTTGCAATTTTACCGAAAACACTATATAATAAATTTATTGACTATTAATATAATAAGGTCAGAGCAGAAACAATAAACATACTTTAGACATTTAAACATAACATGTTGTAATCAAGAAAGAATTCTTGATTGGTAATGATTATATGTATTAACTATAGGGATAGTAACAACTCTGAGAGAAATCTATTTATTATTAGAACAGCTATCCTAAAGAACTTAATAATTTATAAGATGACTGAAAATAAAATCATTTATGAAATTACTTTTTTAAATAATTTCATTTGCAACAATTGCATTTATTTTTCCATTTAGTAAAAATTGAAAGTTCTAATTGTTCACCTTAGTTTATTAAATTCTTACTACTGAAATAAAGGATCCCAGTTTAATTTAAAATTTATATGAGCAATAAATATCCATTTCCTGAAGGACTTAAGAGTGTTC
The DNA here is from genome assembly GCA_021605075.1 of Caerostris darwini. Lineage (NCBI taxonomy): Eukaryota > Metazoa > Arthropoda > Arachnida > Araneae > Araneidae > Caerostris > Caerostris darwini. The sequence continues at coordinate 37,794 of BPLQ01012604.1, read as the reverse complement.
AAACCCAGCTTTGAACCACCTTTAAGAAGAAACTTTATATTAATGGGCCATATTTTCTACAATCTAACTTCAGATAAAATAAATCCAAAACTGCTAGATGTAAAAGCGCAATGTAAAAGCTCACATGAGGTGAAATTCTATTGTGAAGTAATAAACAGAAATGAATCAAGTTCATTTCGGTGCAAAGTGAGAATAAACGTGAATCATAGCCACACTAAACCTTTCGAGAAGCGACACGGAGGTCTTAAACCTTTATTAAAGATAAAACCATCGGAGCCTTTAAAGTCTTTGCAACGTTTCGAATAACTTCTTTCCATTTTATTTTCCAAAAAAAAAAAGAAAGGCATTCGATAAAGGAAAGGGTAAACGCTTTTGAGCAAACAAACGGAATTTTATTCCATGATTATTATTTCTGTCCTATATTTCCTGTTTGCATTTGACGTATAAGTAAAATGAATGTTGAATCGCATAACAGTCGACATCTTTCACCAGAATTTTTCTTTCCTTTTTTTTTTTTTTTTTTTTTTTTTATTAAAGTCCTAAAGTCCTAAAGTCAATATTTGTGTGTACATGCAGGAAGAAGTTTACACTTTCGGTTGTGTGGTGACGCAGTGAAACAGAACGAAAGGAATTTTCTTTGAATCTGTTAAATGGTGTTAAGAGATGAGATGAATGGTGTTGATTTTTCAAATTCTTTCTCTATTAGAAGGTTTCCTTTTGCCGCGTTTCAAAAGATTTTAAGGGATTTTTTTTTTCAAATTATTTTAAGGTATTAGGGAATTTACACAAAAAGGTTTATGCTTATAGGAAAACAATTTTTTTCCATCTTTGGTACAATCCCAAAAAATTTTTTTTCTAAAAACGTTAAATATATTTATGTCAATATAGTTTTTACACAAACGATGTTCTTACTGAATCTATAGAACTTTTGAATTTTTGTGCACAGGGATTTTTAGTAATTTAAAACACAGTCTTCTTTTTTTAAAAAAATGAATTTTGTTTAAGAAGAAAAAAGGAACGCTTGATCCATGATATATGAAGCACTATTCTTTTAAAAATTGCAAAAGTAATAGCATGTTTATAGTTTGCACATGTGAAAAAGAAATAAACTGTCTTTCACCATTTTGAAAATTTGCTGATTAATAGTTGATCTTTCTCTATCTGAAGTAAATATTTAGGTGAATGATTTTTTCTTTTGTAAGTTTGGTTATACAACAGTATAGCTAAATTTTTAATAAGTAAAATTTTAGTTACACATTAGTTCTAAAATAGTTCAAAAAACTTCATGTATTGTTTAGTGAAAGAATGATAAACAAAAATGGGGGCAGTGGTGATATTTGTGATACATGAGCCATGGTTCAACTATTTCTATTAGGATGTTAGATGTATTACTTTTGTGAGAAAATAGATTTTTGCAAAGTCTGTTACATTTAAAGAGTGTATAAACGTTGTACTATCATTTAAGAAGAAAGATGTATTTTATAGTATATCTTAAAATTTTTTTAACGATTTCAATGTATGTTTCTTGTTCACAATTTTTGTTTTAAATAATATACAAAAGTCTTTTTTTTT
>BPLQ01012604.1:25191-36212 GCA_021605075.1 Caerostris darwini | reverse complement strand
TTTTTGTTGTTACGTCTTCTCATCTATCAAAACCAATTTATTTTCTTCGGCTTTTATTACAAGTTTTCATAATATTTTATTGCATTTTCAATAGTCATTTTTCAAAGCTTTCGGAGGATTGTCACTAAGAAATATCAATTATTCATTATTCACCTACAGTTGGGGGCGGTATACGAACCTTAACATTGCCAAGAATTCTTTAAAAATTCAACTTTTAGATCTTAGATCTTAGAAAATTTTATATGACGTGTTACTTCTTTTCCTAAAAATTCGTAAAATCCTCTTGGATTTAGTTTGGATAAATATATAAATATATGATTGCTAAAATATAAAGAAATTGTTCTTATAGAAAATATGAAGATGACATTTTAACAGATGTTTTGATTAAATTTTAAAATTTCTGTATTACTAAACTTTTTCTAATACAATTTTGAACATTTGAGAATTTACATAAAATATTGTAACACATAAATTATTAATATTGTCTCCTGATTCTTTTATGAATGGCTAAAGAGTTTTGATTTTAAAATGAATAAATGATAACACATTAATATTTTCAAGTTTTTATTTTTTTTTAAATCGTGTAAATTTGAAAAATGAAGTAATTATTTAAAAATGAAAGATACATACTGATTTGGAAATGTAAATAAAATTTTAACTTCTATGCATTTCATAAATAATATGGCATGCTTTGTAAATGAAATATGGCACAAATCTTTTGTAATGAATGGATTTCTCTCTCTCTCTCTCTCTATATATATATATATATAATTCTAAATATATTTAAATATATTGATGTCTAGATTTACATTAATGTAGATATATCACGTTAGGAAATTTGAAAATTGAAGCATTTGCTAGATTTAGAGCAACTATCACTGTTGAGCTGCCTTTGTTAGACAAATTTTCAAGCAGAACTGGAATAAAATCAGTAAATATTCGATTTTTCTGTTAATAATTTAATTGTGGTAATTGGAATTGATTACTAAAGATGTTTTTTAGTAAAAAAAAAAAAGAATTTAAAAAGTTGTTATAAGATATGAAAAAGTTTGCTATAGTCAAAACCAAGTTCAATGAAATGGTATAAATTAGTTTAAATCATTTAACTCTCTTTTGTATATCAGGTTTTCTGGCATGAGCAGAAAAAAACTTAATTGTATTTCATATTAAAGCTTATTCAAGCTTCTATCATTACCATTTTGTTCATACAATTATGTAATTATTATTATTATATAAATTTAAAATTGTATATATATATTAAAAGCATAACATATACAAATAATTCACTATATTCGATTATATTACAATATTCAATAACCTTCAGTATTAACCACATACCTTTCTGGTGAATAATTTAAATAGAAATATCGTAAGCTACAGTTATAGGAATACCAAAATAATTTGTTAGGGGATGTTTAAAAGAAGATATAAAAAGTAGTTTATATTAGATATAAAAGTCGTCACACCTGAATTATCTGGCATGAAATCAGTATGAATTAATATATTATAATCAGTATAAATTAATATTATAAACTAATTTTAATAACTTAATTTTTTTATACAATTAGTTTCTGATTCTCCTTTAAAAAATATTTTGCTGGTATCCATGTATATGTTTTCTATCAGTAAAGTTATAAGCTAATGAACAGTTAGCGTATGCTTTGAAACAGTACTGAAATTTTCTAATTAGAAAATGTATTTCTCAACGCTTAAAGAATTATCGCATGACGTTTGCAGAATAGTTCCCTCGAATAACGCAGTTTTACAGTCCTTTAAATGTATTGAAACTGTAAAGCATTTCCAACGCTGAAAAGTCCTTTTTTCTAAATCGCAGCTATAGAACCTCACCCTTCATCCGAGCATCGACATTCTGCAGCTCGATTTTTGTAAATGAGCATCGACTTTCTGTTTTTCATCCTCAAAGACGGGTGTGATGAACGGTCCTGTCAATGGAATTCCCGCAGAAGGATCTAATTTCCTCTTTTAGGGACTTCCACTTAGTTTCCACTCCCCCATACCCCATTCCAGAATTTATAGCTCTCAGAAGTTACGTTTCATTGTGCTCGATTAGATCGCCGACCACACTGCTGCATTTCAGGTAACTTTTATTCTTCGTTATCCATAAAGCAACACAGAGTAAGTTGCTTGTATTGTTGCCAATTTGATACAATACAAAAGTAAAGTAATTATATGAGTAAATGGCTATTATGAGTAGAATTCATGATGTATTCATTTGATAAGTAGACTTGTATATCTAGTAAACAGTTAGGGCTACGCATGTATATACAATATAAATACTAACATTATTTTACTTTAATCATATTTAAAAATGATTAATAAATTTACTATATCAGTATTTTAAAAATAGGAAGTGTTAAATAAAAATCAACACACTATGCACATAAGTTATTTTTACATTATCGAGATTTGCATATTGCAGCAGATAAGAAAGCATTACGAGAGTCCTGCCAAATAAAACAGACAATCATAAATATCTTACAACTATGAATAACTATTAAATGACCTACTCTTGGCTCAGTGGCAACGTGCATGAGCATTGAGGCGAAGATCACTTTTACATTTTACTCTTCACTGAATTCTTCCCCAATTTTACTATAAAAAAACGTTGATTACTTAAATAAATTTAATATTTCACAATGTGTATCAATATTAAACATATTTAAAAGAAAATACTGAATATTTTATTTTATATGAATTAGCATAAAATGGAAACTTTTAATTGAATGGTATCTCATATCCTGACGAGGGACAATGTAACAATTTTTTAAAATCAAATCTTGTAGCTTTATAACAATTTCGACATACAAAATATATACATAATTTCTTTTAGATGTTTATTATTTACATATAACAAATTAAAAAGGCGTACAAGTAATAAAAACAATTTGAATATATTTGATAAACTCATTATTAAAATCCTTTACGTTAAGCGAATTAATTTATTAGTCTAAATATTATCTCCCGGAATAAAGAAAACGAATACTCTTAAAAGACATTCATTTCAGCAGAGATAAATGTATAAGTTTGGATTGTCTTAAAATGTTTAATGGGGATTAACAGCAATAAGGTGAAATACATTATAACTTTTATAGCATAATCGATTTGAATAATTATTTTTTAATACACATAGTTTTTTAATACTCTTTTTGTTTAAATTTAAATTAAATTTGAATTTTATGTTTTGTACTAGTAAGGAGTATCTGGAACCAAGACAAATCTTTCAACTTTAAAATAATTCTAAGATACATAAATATACATAGTTATTTTATATGTTTATTTTGTACATACCTTAAACGAAAAATATAAGTATATGAGTTAAAAACAATATATCATATTTACTAAACTCTTGAAAATCTGTATACTAAATAATCGATAAGGATAAAATTTAAAAAATTGTTTAAATTTGAAAAAAGATATTCTCTGCTTACGAATTTGAATTATGACACTACTTACGCCCCAAGACTGCTTGTCTTTTCTTTTACGAGCGCCAATCTACTCCACTTTTCATGATCAATGGAATAAGTGATGCAATGAGAGATCGATTTCGTCTACCGTAAAAGTCCGTGGAAGGAGCCCCTGTGTCTATCCCTGAATACCCCTTCCCTGTCCCCTAGACGATTTTCGTGACCTTTAAGTTACCAGAATTCTTACTTTCCCCTCCCTCTTTCTATTTTTTTTCCCTTTCTGTTTAAGCTGTTGTACTTTTTGGAAAGACAACAACCGCAAAATATGTGTATAATCAAACAATAACAATTCCAGTATTTCCGTGGGTAGAGATTTTTAGTAAAATAAATATTAAGAAGCATGTAAAATAAATAGTTTTTTCATTATATGAATTGTTATCTTTTCGTGTCGACATAACATATATCTTTGGATTAAATATTAACACTAAAAAAGTTCGATATGGTTATTTTAGTGGGAAGATAAATGGATTATTTTCACATTCGCATAATATGAACGGAAACCGATCTTTCACCGAGTTGAAATTCAGCAAAGAGCTGTAGCCGTATTTTACACTAAAGTCTCCGATTTGTTGCCATTTCAAATTTTTCGGTTTCTTTATTTTGTTGTTGTTTGCCTGGCAAGTAGAATTTAAATGCAATTCAATTCGAAAGCAACAGGGGGACGTTGGCAGTAAGTTAAGATTGGTTTAGTATGTCGTTCTACATTCAATTTTTACACAATTTAGGCTAATTTGAAAGGACTTGCACTTTTAAGAGGATTCCAAACCACTAACAAACATCCCTACCATCGCCAGGATTCGAACTTCAAGCCTGTGGTACCAAAGGATAGAGTGCTAACCAATTAGCCATCAGGCCGCATTAAGTTAAGAGGAATGTGCTTTCATTTAACGGACATTCTAAATTAAGCAGTTTTAATACTCGGCTGAAACCCATTTTTAATGTGAGAAAGATATTTGCATTTTGTCATCCTATTCGACTTTGTAAAATTTCTCTTAGAGTACTGATTTTCCATCACATGTAGCGCAAATATGGACTAGATCTCCTTAAAAAATCTCCAAGAAAAAAAAATATCTGTAATTTTGAAATCCGAATAAACACTTGGGTACGGATTGCAATTTCGACACCACCTTTCAAGCTATTCAATTACTGTTAGTAAACTCATAAAAAAGCTGTTTTATAGGATTATCGAATTGAAAACAAAATTTCCTTGCTCATTTCGGAGTGATATTAGTAACGAACGTATTAACGAAAAAATTCCTTTTTTGTTACTTGGAAATAATCTGAAGGGAATTAATTTCTTTTGGTGTTTAAATTAATTTTTTGCAGACTTATGTGCATGCAAAGAATTATTTTGATACCATAATGTTAAAATGAAAGAAAATAGTTTTTGTTTCAAAATTCTAAAGTTATAGTATTTTATAACTGGATCACACATATTAGTATAATATACAGTTCCATTTTAGTAAGCAGAATATTAGTATAGTTAGTATAATAAACAGAAAGTACTGTAAGCTGTTTTTGAATATTTTCTAGTTTTTTTCAGCAAAAGAAGAAACATAGAATAGAAATTCCCTTTAATATTGCTGCGTAACGATTAATAAAATTGCTGGAACACAAAGAAAGAAAATATTTTCTTTAATAATTATACGGAGAAATAATTTAATGTTTCTATTATTGAATTAAAAGTTAATAGTTGAAAATTAAAAAAATATATAATGAGAGAAAAATTTTTGAATAGAAGTAAGTAATAGAAACTATATTCTCCTCTGTTAAAACAATTTATGAGATCATGTTTAAAAAATAATTACGACTTGATATGCTAATTGCTATTTAAACTTTACTGAACTTATTTCCTTATTAAACTCTCTTTGTTGTTTTTTGCACTTCAATTTTTAATTTTCATTTTATATTTTGTTTTTAAGATTTTCTCTTTCCCATTATAAGGCTCTCAAAGTTAAAGGTATACAATTTTCCATATTGTAAATTTACATTTGCATATATAATTTTATACAATAATTATACATATTTGTAACGAAAATAAGCTTTAGTCATGAAAAATGCTTTTAATATTAAAATATATATTAGTTGGTATATAAGGGTGAAATAATATAAAAATGAATGTTATGAGGAGGAAAATAAATAAACATAACTCATGTTTATTAATGATTTTCTCAAACCAGAAAATAATCATAAAGTTTATTTTCAAGCATTTTTGATGAAGCAGTTTTATAAAATCTTACTCAAAGGTGGAAAAAGCTTTGAAGATTTGTTTGCAAAATATTTGGTTATTTCAGGTGTAAAATTGCAAGATAATATGTGCATAGGTCTTCAAATTATAAAGCTGAGGGTAATTTGAATCAACCATGAATATTAATGGAACAGATACATCGATAGGCTTAAAAATATATATTCTAGAGGTAAGTGGTAAAATAGTAAAAAATTGCAAGGATTCAAATTATATAGATATCGTAAACAGCATGCTTGAGAAATCAAACCAGCTTGGGGAAATTATAAATTCACTTTCAAAATTTCATCTCTATACCTTCTTTCGAAATCTTGAAAGATTTAGTGAAAAACAGATGAAACATTTCTGAAGATAGAAAGTTGGGATATTAAAGGAATGATAGATTATTGAAAAGATGTTTGTTGATTCTTTGATGGAGGAAAACATCCAAGCTCTGGATAAGATTTTGTGTTGACAAAACAAAATAGGGTTCATTTCCCCTCACACTAAAATATTTCTTCTATACAATAATATAGTACGGTACACGAATGCGGATTTTTTAGAAATATATATTTCGAATATAAATGAAAAGGAAATATGAAACTGAAATTTGCTACTTTTTATTTGCTACATATTTTGTTATACGATATAAAACAAGTAATAAAAAAAAATTTAAAGTCAATTCCTACTTATTTTTCACTATATTGCAGAAAGTTCTTTATAAATAATTTTCTTTCATTTTTTTAAGTTTATCTGTCGCCATCTATTGGTAGATATATGCAACTTAAATCTAAAATAAACTAAAATTAATGAATTTAATTTAATTACTGAATTAATATTTGAAAAAATTGTATTAACATCCAGGGTCACAACAACTTAAAAAAAATGTATTTGAACTTGAGTGGATGAATAAAAAGTATTTTATTAACGATTGAAAATTTGAACAAGATATATATAGGGAGAGTGTGTGATAATAGAAGAAATTAAAAAATCAGTAAAACTTATCATATATATAAAACTAATAATCATAATAATCATAAATAATAATAATCCTAATAAATATAAAATCAGTAAAACTGGAGCAAAAATATGGGAATATGGGTTGTGAAACTTATTCCTATGTATTAATTAAATTTTTCAATAAAAGCACTGATATGGTATAATTTTAGTTACACAATGAATGTTTTCACTTTTTTTGCTATTGTACAAAATAAAATAATTTAAATATATGTATTCTTTAAAAGGGGCCTGATGGTGACTAACGCTCTGGTGCTCGGCGCTATATGTTTAGGGTTCAAGAACCGGAGGTGCCATGGATATTTGTATTGGTTTGGCTCTCATTTTAAATCATAGGTTTCTGTCCAATATGATTATAAGAGCGTAGGGCAGACAACCCCACCCATCCTGCATCGAAATCTACCGGTAGGCAGACGGCCTTGGCTGACCAAGTCAAGTTGACCGAGCTGTGTCTGTGAAGAAAAATTTGAAATTTATTAATTTTTGATTTCTCATAATTTTTAAACGTTAAATGATTTATAAAGAATCGGATAGCATAGATAAAAATTATAGAAACTGTTTCAAAATATTTCGTCAAGATAATATTTTTTGTTTTGTTCTGGGGCCATTCGCTGTTGCAAATGGATCGAATATGTTTTCAGATGATACATCTCATAAAAACTTGCTGAATTGTTATGTCTGCGGTAATCACTTGTTAAGTATGTTAATATTATTTCATTTTGAAAAGTAAATTCTTTCCTGTATACTTCATAAGAATAAGTAAAATAGAATATTTAATACAAGTACCAAAATGTTAAAAATGGTCTTACTTGAAAAACAGTTTTATCCTCATGAGACTTCAGATGGTGGAATTTGGAGTAAAATTTGTATTTTTGCTTCTTTTGTGGGCTTCTATCCTTTTAATCCATTACAAGAAATATGTATATCTACTATATGGTGTAACCTGATAAATTAAAAAAACATTGTTCCTTAAAGCCTAACAATGAAAATGGATAAAATAGTAACAATGTTTTCTAAAGATGCTATCATACGTCATATTCTAATATATCACTAAATAGAATAAAAAATTAAATTATAATTCAATTCATGAAACGAATATAAAAATCTGAAATTTGCTACTTTTTCTACATTTAAAGTCTCTTTACCTCTAAACACGCTAAAAGTAGTGTTAAGGGTTTCATTTCCTATTGCATTACAGCACTACTAAATCTATTGCGCCAATAAAGAATTTTTCTACAAATAAAAGAACTAACAGTAAAAAATTCAAATGGCATATTAACTATGTTAAGTTAGGTTAACTTCAATATGGTAATACGAGAAATTGAATAAAAATACTTAAAGAATTAAAGAATAAACTGAACAATTACTTTTAAGGCACGCTGAGTTGTTATATGAGAATATTTTGTGCATGTTTTTTCTATAAATAATCAGTTAAAAATGACCAATATAACGTGACTTTTGAATAAATTGAAATCCAAATTATTATAAAACTCTGAATATTTGAATGACAAAGTAAATAACAATTTCCTAAAAAAAATCCATTTTATCATTTAATTTGCCAGATATTTTAAAAAAGGAAAAGAAGTTTTTAATTGCTTCTGTGAAGATAAAACACAATGTTTAAAAAGAAACCACAATTAAAATCAATTGTTGCACCACTGAAAATCTTCACTTTTAAACTAAGAATTTTTTTAATCGTAAAACCACTTCAATCTACTTCATAACAAATAAAACTTCTTTCAAATTCAAGAGCAGAACATTTCCCTTTCGAACTTTTTTTTAAATGTTAAGTGTTTTTGAATAATGAAATGAATTAAGATTCGAAATTGTTCTTTGCCATTTTCTTTCCGAGTCAGGAATCTTAGGTCATGTTCATTTGCAATTGCGTGAAAGAAAATGACCGCAAAAACCATTCCTATTCCGAAACAAAAGACATGGAAGTTTAATTTGTTCGATAACTAACAAATTAATTATTGCTCCCATGTTTAATTAGGATAAGCAGGAAGCTAATTTGTGCATTCTTTGTGATAAGTTCTTTCATTGGATGTTAGCGACAATAATACAGCGACTTCTGAAGTTGTTTAATTACATTTGTGTTTAAAAAAATAAAATTCATTGCTATGAAGGAGTGGCACTTAAGACTTTGTAGAATACAATTACATCTTAGAAACAACACATATTCTTGAAATTGATTTTCTTTTGTTTCTACGGTTCTCCTGAAATTGCAAACAACATTTTGACATTTTCTCTTCAATAAATTTAATGATGTTTTCGAAAAATGTTAATTAAATTATGCTTGTTGTATATTTTTAAAAATGTGATGCATCCGTACGTAATTACAAGAAATATCTTTATTTACATTTTAAATTGCTTGTTCTGCCATTTAAATTGTACTGAATTCAAAACGCTGTGCCTCAAATATAGAAACTTTTTACCGTTAGTATTTAACTGTCTTATATGTGGACAAAATTTATTTTTTATATTTTTAATTTTTTTTTATTTCCATTACTATTTTGCTGTCGATTTGAAGTAAAGAATTAACAGTAAATAATTCAATATGATATGTGTAATTGCATACAGATACTTAAATTATCGAAGAATAAACTAAACAAGCATTTTTAAGAAAATGCTGACTTTTTATAGGAGAAAATTTTGTGTATGCAATTTCTATAAATAATCATTTGAAAGATGACCAGCATAGCTTAACTTTTTAATAAAATGAAATCCAAATTATTAGAAACTCTGAACATTTTAATGGCATAGTAAATAACAATTTCCTAAAACTCTCCAGTTTATCATTTAATTGGACATATTTTTAAAAAAAGGAAAAAAATATTTTAATTGCTTCTGTGAAAAAAAAACACAATAAATAAAAAAAACACAATTAAAATCAATTGTTGCACCACTGAAAATCCTCACTTTTAAACTAAGAATTTTATGAATTATAAAACCACTTCAATCTACTTCATAACAAATAAGACTTCTGTCAGAATCCTAGCGGAACCTTTCCCTTTCAAACTTTTTTTAAAGGTTAAGTTCTTTCGAGTAATGAAATGAATTAAGATTCGAAATTGTTCTTTGCCATTTTCTTTCTGTTTCAGGCATCTTAGGTCATGTTCATTTGCAATTGTGTGAAAGAAAATGACCGCAAAAACCATTCCTGTTCCGAAACAAAAGACAGGGGAAGTTTAATTTGTTCGATAACTAACAAATTAATTATTGCTCCCATGTTTAATTAGGACAAGCAGGAAGGTAATTTGTGCATTCTTCGTGATAAGTTCTTTCATTGGATGTTAGCGACAATAATACAACGACTTCTTATATTTCTGAAGTTGTTTAATTACATTTGTGTTTTAAAAAATTAAAATGCATTGCTGTGGAGGAGTGGCACTTAAGTCTTACCGAATATAATTACATCTTAGCAACACATATTCTTGAAATTGATTTTCTTTTGTTTCTATGGCATCGCCGTAAATTCCAAGCACTTAATTGAAAGAAATATTTTTATTTACATTTTAAATTGATTGTTCTGCCATTTAAATTGTACTGAATTGAAAGCGCTGCGCCTTAAATATATGAATTATTTTTATAGTACTTAACTGCCTTATATGTGGATATAATTTATTTTTTATGTATTTAATGTTTTTTATTTCCGTTACTATTTTGCTATTTTGCTGTTTTGCTGTGGATCTGTCGATTTGAAGTAAATAATTAACAGTAAAAAATTCAATATGGTATGTGTAATTGCATACAGATACTTAAATTATCGACGAATAAACTAAGCAAACACTTTTAAGAAAATGCTGACTTTTTATATGAGAATATTTTGTGTATTCTATTTCTATAAATAATCAGTTTAAAGATGACCAGCATAGCTTCACTATTCAATAAATTGAAATCTAAATTATTATAAAACTCTGAATATTTGAATGGCAAACTAAATAACCATTTCCTAAAACACTCCATTTTATCATTATGTTAGAAAAAAAAACATAATTAAAATCAATTGTTGCACTACTGAAAATTATCACTTTTAACTAAAGAACTTTTTGAATCGCAAATCCACTTCAATCTCCAAACAGAACAAAAAAAAACTTATTTCATATTATTGAACAGAACATTTCCCTTTCGAACTTTTTAAAAATGTTAAGTGCTTTCAAGTAATGAAATGAAGTAAGATTCGAAATTGTTCTTTGCCATTTTATTTCCGAGTCAGGTATCTAAGGTCATGTTCATTTGCAATTGTGTGAAAGAAAATGACCGCAAAAACTATTCTTGTCCTGAAACAAAAGACA
>BPLQ01012604.1:0-25181 GCA_021605075.1 Caerostris darwini | reverse complement strand
TGAAGTTGTTTAATTACATTTGTGTTTAAAAAAATAACATGCATTGCAATGGAGGAGTGGCAATTACATCAATTCAATTACATCTTAGTTCAATACAATTACATTTTAGCAACAACACATATTCTTGAAATTGATTTTCTTATGTTTCTATGGCATGTCCTTCAATTCCAAACTACAGTTTGACATTTTCTCTTCAATGAGTTTAATGATGTTTTCGAAAAATATTAATTAAATTATACATGTTGTAAAGTTTTAAAAATGTGATGCATCCGTACTTAATTACGAGAAATATTTTTATTTACATTTTAAATTGACTGTTCTACCCTTTAAATTGTACTTAATTCAAAGCGCTGTGCCTTAAATATAAGAAAATGTTTTTCCATTAGTATTTAACTGCCTTATATGTTATGAAATAATTTATATTTTACATATTTATTGTTTTTTGATTTCCGTTACTACTTTGCTGTTGATATGAAGTAAATTAACAAAAAATTGAATGGTTTTGATTAAACTTTAAAACAATTCTTAGTGAATTGTTTCGCTTTTATATTTGTCTTCTTCAGCATATGTATATACATATACCTACGTTATTAATTATTGATTGCGTCAATAAAGATGTTTTCTAAAAATAAAAGAAATAACAGTAAAAAATTCAATATGTTATGTGTAATTGCATACAGATTCTTAAATGATAGAAGAATAAACTGAACAAACACTTTTAAGAAAATTCTGTGTTTCATATGAAAATATTTCGTAGATGCCTTTTCTATAAATAATCAGTTGAAAATTTCAAATATAGCTGCTTTTTCCAATAAATTAATATCCAAATTATTATAAAATTCCGAATATTTGAATGAGAAAGTAAACTCATGTTTGTGAACATTGCAACATCATGAAGGAATCGTCATAATTGAAAGAAATTTAATAGACAGTTGAGTGGTAGTGGTACAAATAAATGATTAAATGTTCAAAGCAAACAAACAATAACAAGAGGTCGGAATCAGTATTTTGGGTAGCCACCACGCGCCGCAATAAGTGCTGCTACACGACGTGGCATGGAGTCAAACAAATTTTGAATGTCTGCCTGAGGAAGAGCATTAAATATTGCTTGTATGCGCACCCAAAGTTCGTCTGCAGAAGCAACAGGACGAGGATCACGAGCGAGACGCCGACCAACGAAATCCCACAGTCCTAGCGATATGAGGGCGGGCATTGTCCTGTTGAAATACAGCGCCTGGCAAGCTTTGAAGGAAGGAAACAGCTTGGGGCTCTAGAACTTCACTGATGTACCGATTGCTGTTCAGATTACCCGCAATTCTTAGCAATTGAGATCGTCCATGATATACTATGGCACCCCAGACCATAACTCCGGGTGTTCTTCCACTGTGGCGTTCGATAATGCACTCTGGAAGGTGGCATTCACCAGCATAGCGTCTGACACGAATGCGGCCATCATGGTACCACAAATTAAAGCGGGATTCGTCAGAAAACACGACATGCTGCCAATCAGCATGCCAGTCTCTATGCTTAGCGGCCCATTGTAGCCGCATGCGGCGATGGTTTAGCGTGAGAGGGATCCTGTATAAAGGAGTCCTTGCGCGCAGTCCACGCTGCAACAGACGTCTACGAATTGATGAAGTATACAATGAAACACCTGTAGCTATTGACCACTGTGCTGCCAATTGTCTAGAGGAAGCTGTACGGTCCGTCAGCGCCATGCGGACCAGGTGTCTATCATCGCGAGCTGACGTCACATTTCGGGGTCCACTCCTGGATTTCCGAGTTGTCCGACACTCGTCCGTCCACTGCTTCCAAAGACGCATCACTGTGCTGCTGTTCAAGTATCTTCAGTTCAAATTTGAACTCATTCTGATGAGTGGTTCTTTTTTTATTGCCTTTTGAAAGTGGGACTTTAATTATAATCACCTTGCACAGTATATCCAACCTCATCAATTATAACTACATGTTTCCATCTTTCACTTGCCATATAAATTTCATACAGTAATATACACATAAACTTACGTTGAGAAACAAGTTTTGGCGTTAGATAGGGAACATCGGTTTTTTTTTTCTTTTAATTTAATAATTTTGTTTATTTAGGTGTTTAAAGATCTAAGAATAAGGGGGTGGCAATTTTTTTATATTAGAGATGAAATTTAGATATAATAAAATTTGCAATTATGGATATTATATTCTTTAATTTGTCTTTTTTTTTAATTAATCATGTCCCTTATATCATGTATACTCAAATATATTATGATAAATTTAAATTAAAAATAGTGTATCTTTTATAAAATTATATTAAATTAAAAAACAAAACCATTTTCATTTCTTTCAATAATCGAGTTTAGGATTTATATGAATAAATTAATTAAGGACGAAGAGTTCATAGATAAAAAAAATTGAATGACTCAAACTAAATTATATTTTCTTCTGCATCACCAATCTTTATGAACCCCCCTCCCCCCCAAAAAAAATCCTTTTTGTGACAGAGAACGTGCTTAAAATTGCAAGCAGAATCATTTATGCTGAGAAAAAAAATACTTGCTTACACTTTTGAAAAATACTTTTTATTTAATTCGATACAAAAACGATAAGTCAATTTTTTATACATTTCATTACTGAATGTTTTTAATGAAAGTGAATAAATACAATATAATTAAATTATTTCCAGGTGTAAAAAATGTGTTGAAACTTTGATATTTCCATTAAATTATTAAAATATAAAGAATATTGAAAGTGATTTGTACTCGTTATTCTAAAAAAACAATTTTTTTACCTGTGAAATATAAAATTTATATTATAAATAAAAAAAAGATTAATCTTATAGAAATTAAACAGCCAAGAAGTGACAACAAAACGTCATAAAAAATATTAAAAAATTTAATAAAACATCCCAAGTATTTGTTTATAAATTAAATGCGAATGCATAGTAGTGTGAAAGGAAGAAAAATAGTTAATTATGACAGGCCCAAGTAAATAATTATTAAGAGTATTTTAAGCAACATACCAAACATGAAAAGTTAATTACAAAATGAAAATAGAGGTATGACATTCAAAACTACTGGAGAATTCTTGGCCACTACTGAGGTAATTCAGTCAGTATGAAGAAGGTGCTACTGATGCGTTGCAGTAGGAATTGCCAGATATAAGAAACATGCGATTACAGTAGTAAAAATAAACGATTATTACTCAGTGATAATTAATATATATTTACTACAAATTTATTTCAAATAATAATACAAATTTAACATAAATAAATTTATGGAGCCCAAGTTGAAAACAGACATATTATTTAAAGTCTGCTAATAAACATGATTCAGGGACCTGATGGCCAAGTGACTAACACTCTGGCTCTCGGTGCCCCAGGATTCGGGTTCGATTCCATCATTCCATAGATCGTTGTATGGCTTGAAATCCCCTTTAAACAGATCCCGGTCTAATATGACTGTATAGCGTTGGGCTCAGACTGACAACCCAATCCGGTAAAAAATATATCTCTTGTCTGGAAATCTGCCAATAGGCAGATGGCCTTGCCCCTCTAGGGGGCTGTTGGCACAAAGAAAAATAAACATGATTTAAATACATATAATGTAATGTTATTATATATGATGAAGAATTATGAAATATTATTAAAAAATGAAAATTTAAAAAATATATAAATTATTATGAAAAATTAGATTAATAATTTATATTAATAGGTTTTAACAATATGAAAGCTTATTTGAGTCCAGATTTTCATTTTATTCAAATTAAACAAAATATGCATATTTTATTTTTTTAAAAGCACATCAAGACAGAAAAGCCAATATTACTAATCGTAATGTTTTACATTACAGCATAAAGCTTGCAACATTACAAAATTTAAAAAAAAATTATGAATATTTTTGTTAATTAAGCTGAGTGCATGGTTAGAAGACCTAAAATAAGCATGGCCATATTAGCGATATAATTAGTAACCATGACGACTTCGATAACTAAGTAGGAGAAGATTCAATCTGGTTTAATTGCCAATCTAGCAAAGGTTACAAAAAATAAAAGCTTAAGTGCAAGATTATTATTATATTCAATGGACTTTTCTAGAACAATGCGACCTTTTGAACCAAACATTTATTTAAAACAAAGAGTTTTCCAACCTTTTCTACCTTGCTTATGATTTTTATTTTAAGATTTTGGAAAAACAAATATGGGATCCTTTAAATTTATGAGACTGATAAAAATAAAGAAATAAAATTAAAAACAATTAAAAAGCATTTAAGAGTGAAGTTAAAAAAAACAACTTTATTAAAATTTAACTTATGATTCCAGTCTTGAGATCAAGAGATAATTTTACCTAAAATAAATTAAGCTTTATTTAATTAATGGGAAAAGTACTTTTAAGTATTAAAATAGATGCATTTAAAAAAAATAAATAAAAAGATTATTATATAAGAAAAATAAACCTTCCAATATAGATTGTGAAAAAAAAAAGTAACTTTAAACCGAAGTCATTTGGAACTTTTTATATGCTTAACAGACAGCAATAAAGCTAATGAACTATTAACTCTGGTGACAAATCTTCGAAATTATGATTTTAATTAGGGTTTCAAGGGAGCTATTTGACAAAAAAAACAACTAAAAGATTCTTAAAAAAAAGTTGGAGATTATTGTACAGTGTATTTTATGATCCTCTAATTAGATGCTTTTATTTATTCTAATAAAGCAAATTTAATTCTCACTAATCATTAAGCATGTTTTAAAGTAAATGTAAAAAACAAATATTTAAAGAATCACAAATAAGCCATCTTTCAAATAGAAAATACTTAACAAATTTATATGCATCATATTTAACTAATTGGGAATATTAGTAAAATAAATTACTAGCAATTTTAAACGTAAGTAAAAAAAAATCATTATTTGTTTTGCTTAATTCATTTTTGTGTTTCCTTCTATTAATTATAGTTAAACATTTGACATTAATTAAGTTTCTATTCTCAAATGTTTTAACTAAAAAATTATAGTTTAAATAAAAAAACACTCCAGTAAATGAAGAACTTGTTTTTTGCTGTAATAATCCTCCATGGAATTTTTTATTCTGAAGATTAGCTTTCAGTTAATTGGGGAAGTAATTTTGTTTATTTTTTAAAAAAAAACTATATTTTTATAAATTTATTTAAAATATATATTTATCAAATGATATTTAATGGCTTGTGAGAAAGATAAAAACAAATACATTCAAGTTTTATTTAGTTCCACAAACAATTACAAATTCCCTAGCCCTCTCCAAAAGATAAACGAACCATGATAAATTTTATACATCGAATAATAATTTATTTTTTATACTTTTTATATTATTATCAAATTGCTATTATAGTAATACAGAAATAAGCAAGTAATTTTTCAAAAGTAATGTTTTTAAATATTTATACACTAAAATAATAAGTTTTTGATGGATATAGTTTAAAATAGAAATTAAGATTCGACTAATAAGCAAATCAAGAAATCTATTTTATGAAATCAAAATCTTGTTTTTTATTACTTGATTTTTTTTTATACAAGCAATATTCTAGATTATTTGAAAGGCGACATAATATTGGCCAGTTATTTTCTTTTTCATTTCCATATATATTGGCGAGTAAAATTTCATCAGCGATTTAACTTTTAAGCAGAATATCTTTGAATGTGTAGCAAAGAACTTGGGGCGATCATTAAAATGAATATCAAATTCAGTACAATGAGGAATTGCATGTATAGTAAATATCAGAGATAAGAAATCTCACTTAATGCGAGGGCAAATGCGTGCTTATACCCATCTCCTGGTTTTAATTGGTATACCCATATCACCGCTTGCCGTGTGACTTCCAGTAAATGTCGTTATGTCAAATGAATAATGTATTTGTCCTGTTTTGCCGCATCCTGTTGGCACCACAAATATCATTCCAGTTAATAACAAGTTTCTGGAACTTTCTTTTAAACCATGATATTTTTTATTGAAGCAATGGAATGACAACGAAAATTATTTTCATATATCGTTAATAAGTTTCATTGACACAATCATTGTTTAATTTTGTCAGTGTACTTGTGTTATCGTTTTTACGGTTAATATAATGCATAGAAAGTTTTAATTCTTTACTGAAATATTTTTCGTTCTGCTTTAATCTTCTTTTCATACCTTCCCAATAAATTTAATTCGTTACTTAATTCGCGCAATCGCATTTTTGTGAAAATTGCCCCGCCTTGTATGTGGTATGTGTTCATTACACATAATTCATATGGAATCCATATTTATTTGCGTTCTTGAAATAAATAATCAAGTGATCTTGAATGAAAGGATTGTTAAGCGCCATATCTAACCGGAATATCTACAGCTAAAAATGTGAATGCATCTTTACAATCGAATTTAAAATACTTGCAGACTATTTGTAGGTAATGATTTGAGAAATGCCCAATGACGCTATGAACAAGGGCACGTCAACTGAGCGAAACAAATAATGGAGGTCTGATCTCTTTGCAGACTAATCCAGCTTTATTTTAGTGAGTGAACAAGTCCCTGGGTAATACTAATCATATATTGCTGAAAGAAAATATGAGGAAATGAAAGGAATATGTATATAAGTGTTACTTTGTTCACTTACTCTCTGGGTGGTCTAAGTAACTTTTATGTGTCGATTAATAAACAACCGAAAACATTGAGATATGATCATTGATATTTATGTAAGACCATATATTGATGCTACAGTAGATGACTATCCTAATGAATGAAAATGCCCAAACACACTAATATGGCCTTATTGAAGACTACTGAGTAGGTTTATTGAGGGCTGAATGGACTCTTCAGTTCGATCCCTAATCGAGAATGTTGGAGACAAGTGGCTGCTCTCAGTCCTCACCAATATCTTTAAATCGGATGGAACAAGGATTACTGTATATGGTCTTTTCTTCATATTCAGGAATTCTTTATTCCCCATTAACTATCGGTATGAAAAGATAATGCAATGAATACAATACACATAAAAGCAGACTTTTCACTAACAAAAACTTAATTATATGAATATTAACAACCGAATTCATTTTTTCTCACACTTATTCTTTATTTTAATTTGTTTTTATGTTTAGACACAAAAAGACATTGTATAGTATATTCCATTACAGAGGTCAGGATATTAATTAATATGATTTTTGCCTTTTTAAGGTTATATATATATAAGCTTCATTTAAAGGAAAAGACAAAAATGAAATACATTATCTTCTAAACTCTCATTCAGCAGCATTTTTAAGAAGTATTACGCGTTTGTATCTGCGCTTTTCTAATCTATCAATGTATGTGCATCTATCTCCGCCAAAGCCAGATAGAGTATGTAGTCTCAATGCATATAAGCAAAGTAAATGCGAAATATAATCGGAGGAAGAATGATAGCTCAACTGAATGATTTTCCAAACATTTAATGTTTTTGATATTTTAGCTCTTTTACCAAACAAACATTTTAGCTCTTTACCAAAACAAAAATTGAACAAATGATCTCGAAAAATTAAATTTCTTAAAACCTTGTCATCGGGTCTGCATATTGAATGATTTATTTTGTTCTTTTACTATTTTAAAGATTTGATAGCTCAACTGAATGATTTTCCAAACATTTAATGTTTTTGATATTTTAGCTCTTTTACCAAACAAACATTTTAGCTTTTTACCAAAACAAAAATTGAACAAATGATCTCGAAAAATTAAATTTCTTAAAACCTTGTCATCGGGTCTGCATATTGAATGATTTATTTTGTTCTTTTACTATTTTAAAGATTTGATAGCTCAACTGAATGATTTTCCAGACATTTAATGTTTTTGATATTTTAGCTCTTTTAACAAACAAACATTTTATCTCTTTACCAAAACAAAAATTGAACAAATGATCTCGAAAAATTAAATTTCTTAAAACCCTGTCATCCGGTCTGCATATTGAATAATTTATTTTGTTCTTTTACTATTTTAAATTACATACATTAAACATTAGAAAAATTTGAATTTAGAATAATCAATCAAAAAAATTTTTTTTGTCATAATCTCTTTGAAGCGATTATTTTATTAGAAAAAAAAAATACATGTAGTAAAATTCTCATATAGGAAACATTTATATACAAGTTATTTTAATTAATTTTTAGCTTTACAATGCAATCATTCAATTATTTAACAATATCAATTTAGTAAAGGTATTCAAATTTTATCACTATTCTGTCGTTATTGAACGTTTTTGCTCTATACTGACACGAAGTTATCAGAAAGACATATTTATGAAATTTTTGTACAGTTTAAAAAAATCATTACTTAATGAACGAAATCAATTATGGGAAAAAAATTCCACTTTTATTGTGTCAAAATTCAATTTAAAATTTAAAGTCTAAAATTATTTTATCCATTTTTTATTAGAGTTAAAGTTTCAAAATCATATCATATACAGTCGTTAAAAAGTTTTCATTAATTACAAAATGTTGTTGCGTTTCCATCAATTAGGTCCTTATTTCAAACTTTCCCACTAGCTCCAAGAAATTTGCCCTAGCATCAAAATTGAACAATCTTTAACATATTATTTTATTTCTTTTGATCAGGAACGAATTATATATATATTTGCAATATTCGATCATTTTGACTAATCACTTTATTACCTTTCAAATGATAAATATTTCGAAAAAAAGTATTAATCAAATCATAACTTCTTGCTAAAACTCCCAAAATTAGAAGTAAAATTTGTATTATTTTTTGCATAAAATTTTTTTAACTACAGTGTATTAATATTTACATCTCATATACAGATTTTTATGATCCTTCTATTACAAAATTGTATGTCTATATACATATTTTTATCTTCATAAATTAGATCATTTCAAAGTATTTATCTCGCATTCAAATCGCTAGAATTTCATCTTTTAGTTAAGTGCAGAGAATTGATTATCGAACCATAATAATTGTGGAAAAAATATTGATATTATTTATGGATTTTAAGTTTTTAGTTTAATTTGCTCATACAATCCTGAACAAATGATGTTATTTTGTATCATGAAAGAATTGTATTTAACGGTATACATTTATGCATTTCGAGTCGGTTTGTTGGTACCCAATTCTAGATTATTAAAGGGGTAAAAAAAAATTTACAACATATTGCTTTGGGTTTTCATCTTTCTGGTTTTACACTAGTATTTATGGTGACTTATATGACAATTTTATCTGTCCTCTATAATTCCATACATTGTCAGAAACATAAAAGAGATCGTCAAACTTATTAACTTTTTTATAGTTCATAACTGTCATTTTCTATAAAACATGAAAAAAGCTCAATATAATCGAGTAAAGTTTTTTACACTTTAGCCATAACAGTGCTTTTAAATAGTTTTATATATATATATATTTCGGTTAAACTTTTTTGTCATAATTTAATAAATATAATTTGCATTTTTATATCGAAAATAAAAACAAATAATTATTTTAAGTAAACGAAAGTAAAATTGCGTTTACCTTATCGACATAAGGCAATTATTAATAACAACTTATAAATGCAACATTAATATAAACTTTGGTTATTTTAAAATGAGTTGCTTATATTTTTCTTTTAATTGATACATTTAAAACTAATTATTGTTTATTCACTTACTTAATATTATTTGTACCCAGCTAACCGACATGCGTATTCTCTATTGGCCCCAATTAATAATATATGTTTGTAAAATATCTCAAATCTTATTGATCTATCTAAAATTTCTACAGAAAATCGATTTTTAATAGGAAACATTTTACTTCGTTAGTTATTGTAATTTCACCCAAACAATTTCTTAAATATTTATAAATAATATATAATTTAATATAATTCTAAAAAGCATGTATTGTTTGCTATTGGAGATCAAATATAGCACTGTCTTTTAAACTTAATATTTAGCAAATTTTATTTTTTTATTTGAGGGTATAAGTAAACTATGAATTGCATTTAGAGGGACAGATTATTTCAGTTTGAATAGCCGGAATTAAAAGTATGCATCACAGAATGGAATCATAATCTCTAAATGAGTGAACAAAGAGGGATATGAAGCAAATTTTGAATGTCAAGGTCCTCAAAAGAAACAATCTGTGGAATTGGAATCCTGCAGCTTTTGACCTAAAAGACTACTTCAAAAGCTGAATGTTAATACGGCGAGTAATTTATGCTCTATACCGCTGATAAGATTATTAAATAAACCGGCAATATTGCATGCTTACATCCCCCACCAATTACTTAGCAGACTGAGACTTCATTTCGTAGATGGCGAGGGAATGTCCCTCTCTTTAGTCTAATGAAGCTTCGCGCTGTCACTCGTAGAATTAAAGTGATTCCGCTGCGAAAGGGCTGAGATTTTGGCATGCTTTTCAATTAATGGCTTCCTGCAGAGAATGCGAGCCTCGATTTCCTGATGATGTTATGAAGAGGGTTATGGATGGCTTTCCGTCAAATAAGTACGGAATGGGTAGTTTTAGAACTGAAAGTGAAATATGTAATTTGTCTAATAATAATTTGAACATATGAAGAAATTCATAAGTGATTTTTCATGAAAAAATTGTTTGAAACTTATAAGCTGTGATTATAAAAGTTTTCATTAATTTTTTATTGGAAAGACTTTTATTATAAATATTGATTTATTTATTTGTTTCAAATATGTGCAAATTTATTTCAGTTACAAAATAAAGTGCAACGAAAATTTAAATATAATTCCTTTCCATTAAATAAACATTATAAAACATTTTTAACTTTATAATGAAGTATATCATCAATCAAAATTACATAATTTGATGGAAGTGTCACACATTTTATGGAAATGTCTACCAACTTCGTGTATGTTCATATGATTGAGATATACTAGAGAGACAGATGAACTCAATTAATAATTTTTCATTAGTAGAGGAGGGTGCAAAAATTATATACAGAAAAAAATTATAATCGTTGATTATAGTTATAGTTGATATATGTTACTAGATCTCTCCGCTACTGATAAGATTATTAAATAAATCGGCGATATTACATACTTGCATCTCCCACAATTGCAGACTGAGACTTCATTTCGGACATGGCGAGAGAATGTTCCTCTCTTTAGTCTAATGAAGCTTTGCGCTGTCACTCGTAGAATTAAAGCGATTCCGCTGCCAAAGGGTTGAGATTTTGGCATGCTTTTCAATTAATGGCTTCCGTAGAGAATGGGAGCCTCGATTTCCTGAAGATATTATGAAGAGGGTTAGGGATGGCCTTCCATCAAATTAGTGTGGAATGGGTAGTAGTTCTAGAACTAAAAGTGAAACGAGAAATTCGTCTCATAATAATTTCATCATTTGAAGAAATTCATAAGTCAATTATGTAAAAAAAGTGTTTGAAACTTATAAACTTGGGATTATAAAAGTTTTCATTATTTTTTTTATTGGCAAAACTTTTATTATAAATATTGAATTATTTATTTGTATCAAATATGTACAAATTTAGTGCTTTTACCAAAAAAAATGTTATTACTGAATAGATGATTTTTTTTTTACAGATATTCTTATGTAATCACACAAGGGCCACATAAGAGCTCAGTCATGACTTAGCTTGCAAATTTGATTGCAATTTTTGTGTCAACTAATAATTATTTTTGCTTTTATATGGCAATATAATTAGAGAGATATAATTAGAGAGCACACAAACAATATAATTAGAGAGATTTTTTCTGAAATAATGTACGTAACTGAGGTCTGGCGGTCTGGGTAGAGGTCTGGCGATCTGGGTAGAGGTCTGGCGTTCGGTGTCATACGTTTCGAGTTCGAGCCAAGGCGGTGCTATTTGTATTGGATCTGAATCCACTTTAAACCGTATGTCCCGGTCTGATATATGCATAGGGTTGATAACCCTATTCCGTAAAATGAAAACATCCCATGTTTCGAAACCTGCCAATAGGCAGACACACTTATTTCACCAAGGGGCCTTTGTGCCAATGAAGAAGAAAGTCATTACATGATATGATACATAACATTAAATGCTTTCTCCTGTATTATTCAGAATTTTAATTTCACAATCTTCTTTGATATAACTTTGTAATAAGAAAATACCAAATTTAAATACAGTTTGTTATTTACTGAAGTCGAACAATCACGAATTCTTATCTCGTATTTTATAATAATGTTTGAAATTGTACTTTCCAAATATAAATTAGAACATGCTTCATATATGATGCAGTTAAAGTAAGTTATCTACAAATATATTAAAAATGACAGTTCACTTCGTTGTTGTATTCGAAAAACACAAATACTTAGTATCTTAATTCCTTCTTCTGGAGAAACACGAATGCTTCACAACACCCAGCAAGAAGAAAACACATCCCGTTTCGCGCTCCGAAATCGATGCTCATTCTCCTGAGGGCATCTATTAATACTGTGACCTGTGGGTCCTCTCTCTTGTTTTATCCAGGAATCATAGCTCACGGAGGGGATTATTTATCAGCGGAGGTGCACGCAAACCGCGATTTGACTGTCAAGGGCACTGTTGTCGCATCGCCTTCGCAATGTTTGTGGAAGAAGATTATCTTCGTTATAAATGGAATGCAACAACTGAATCTTGATTGAGATCCTTTTGTCAAATTTTATGATTCATATGGGATTTCGCATTAAATGGATATGTAAGCCAAATTTATAGTTCATTGCTAGTGTATGCTAGTGTAATATGAATATTGACAGTTTTCGTGTATAGTACTTTGCTTGCTGTAGCATAAGCAATTTAATAAAAATAGCAAAATATTAAGATATATTTATTATAATAAATATTAAAATACTAATATATATATATATATATATATTAGTTTATTATTATGTTTTGGAGTTTTCCTTGATATAACTGCTTCTTCTGATAGGTGCGAATAATATTAATCAAAAAGAATTCAATGTTTAAGAAATCTCTCTTTAAAAGAAATGAACGATCAAAATAATTCAAATACATTTTTATTTTATTAAAAAAAATATTATACAGCTTAGTAGTGATAGAATTTCATTAAAGTGTTGTGTATTTGAATATTTTAATTATTTCATTATTGATTATTATGAGTTAAAACTTATATTAAAATTTCGAATACGGAACCATTGTGGACAGTATGCATGAATGTTGACATTATTTATAATAGTGGCTTTATTGTTCCATAAACATTTTAATAAAAATAACAAAATATTAATATGTATTTAATTGGTTATATACTTTAGATATTTCCTTGATATAATTGCTGCTTTAGATCTGTATGAATAATATTAATCAAAAAGAATTATGATACGTATACTATTTATATATTTTGGATTGGTCTCTTTGCAAAAAATAAATGAACAAAATATTATAAGTGAATTTTTATTTTATTAAAAAAGAATATTATAGTGTATAGCAGTGATAGGACTTCATTAAAATGTTGGTTGATTGAAAAATTTTATTATTTCATTATTGATTATTATGTATTCAAATTTCTAATACGAAACAAATATTAAAATTGATAGTTTTTGTGTGTAATAGTGGGGCTACTATTCCATTCATGTGTATCATCAATATCCCTCTGACGAGTGAGGATATTGTCTTTCGGGACGACGTTAATGGGAACCCACGAAACTGCCTCGTACTTTCGTATCATAGGGAAGTAAATCCGATAAAATTCCACAAGAACTATTTACAGTTGATTTGAGACATTATGTTCACTGTCTAAATCGCCATAGATATTTTCTGAAAACAATGACTGGAACATCGCATTTGCAAGATTCGGACCTGGATTCTCCTGTACGCTAGTATTAAAACCAAGTTAAATATTGCTTGAAAATACGTTTATATAAAAATAAATGGATTTTTTAAAAAAAATTCTTTAAAGTTTCAAAAATCTGGCAAGTTACTCATTTTCTGTCAAAACTCACCATCTTTTAAATAGACCCAGAAAAAAAATAACAAACCATTGAAAAGTGAAGAATTTTGTTTTTTTATATTAATGTTAAGAAATATAACATTTCCCTTAATGCAGTTTGTTCAGTTGGTATTTTGTAGAAACTATAATAATATTGACTTACTAATTCAATTCAAGGACTCTTCAAACATTGAATTCCAAAACTACTTTCGTGTAAAGTTTTATGTTTTATATCTAAGCTTTCAGCAGTCACAGTGAATAGTTGACATTTCAATTTAATAAATAACCCCGAAACAAATAAAATGCGAAGTAGGATTCAATTCAGTTCGCTTCCATTGATGACATCTGGTAGGAAAAAAGTAATTCATTACTCCAATTGTAAGTGCATCTCTCTTTTAGAAAATTTTAAAAGGACGAGCATCTGTTGGACTTCGATTTCGAACGGTAATTTAGTGAACTCGAAAAACAGTAAACTTTATTAGGTTTGGAAAGTACATAACGCGGAGTCAATTCAAGTAAACGAGAAAAAAAAGTTTTTTCTTACTCTGGTTGTGGGGTGAATGAAAAAATTCATTTCTTTAAGAATTATTTCTTGAGAGTCCAAGTCACGAACTCGTTGGCCCAATGTAAAGCTGACAAAATCGATCTAACTGCATTTAGTTTTCTCTTTGAAAGCTTTATTTCCAGAACAAATAAATGTGAGAAAAAAATGAAGTTGGTTTTATAAAAGAAAGACAGATAAATGAAGAGGAAATTGTTGATTACATTTGAAGTCTAAGAATTTTTATGAAATGTAGGAACAATAAGTATATTTTCTTATGACAGTGATAAATTATTTAATTTAGATAAAATTATTTCTACTTTATTTATCAAATAATATCCCCAGTCAATTGACATTAATAGAATAGTTCTCAAATTATGAGGTACGAAATGCAAAGAGAATCGCAAAAGAACTCAGAATAATGCATACAAATTAAAACTAAACTGCCTATTTAAAAAAAAAATTCATCAAATTATATGTGGAAACTCTTTCTAGTGAATTCATGCTAAATTAAAAGATTGAAAAGTGTTATTGATACTTTCTCTGTATATAAAAATATAATATATAAGAAAACGCTTTAAATATTTGATAGCAGAAATATTTTCTTACAATATATAATGAAAATATTCATGTGAAAGTAATAAACTATGAATAGAAAAAAAAATGTATTTCACATTTAATATTAATTTATCAAATACATGCATAAGTGATTTATTGTAAATTTAAATGTAATTATTATCATTATTTATTTAGAGTTAAAAAAATATCAATAATTTTTATTTGTCTCATCAATAAACTGAGGCCGAAAGTCGTTTCTTTTGGTAAACATGCCATTTATAACTAAGTTGTTCGCAAAAAAATAAGAAATATAGTTTTTTAAATACATCTTGTTTTTACAGAATTATTTCTTAAAACATTTTTCATCACTCTGATCTTTGAAACATAAAACTTGATTTATTTTACAAGAAAAAAAGGCTTTTGAGTGCCTTTTATACTTAATATTCAGCAAATTTTCTTTTTCATTTTATTTGCCGGTATCAGTAAACTACGAATTGCATATAGATGAATAGATTATTTCAGTTTGAACAGCCATAATTACAAGACTGCATCACAGAATGAAATCATAATCTCTAAATAGGTGAACAAAGGTGGATATGAAGCAAGTTTTGAATGTCAAGGTCCTCAAAAGAAACAATCTGTGGAACTGGAATCCTGCAGCTTTTGCCCTAAAAGACCACTTCAAAAGCTTAATGTTAATTCGGCGAGTAATTTATGCTCTCCACTGCTGATAAGATTATTAAATAAACCGGCGATATTACATACTTGCACCTCCCACCAATTACTTAGCAGACTGAGACTTCATTTCGGAGATGGCGAGGGAATGTCCCTCTCTTTAGTCTAATGAAGCTTTGCGCTGTCACTCGTAGAATTAAAGCGATTCCGCTGAAAGGGTTGAGATTTTGGCATGTTTTTCAATTAATGGCTTCCGTAGAGAATGCGAGCTTCGATTTCCTAAAGATGTTATGAAGAGGGTTATGGATGACATTCCATAAAATTAGGATGGACTGGGTAGTAGTTCTAGAACTAAATGTGAAACGAGAAATTCGTCTCATAATAATTTCATCATTTGAAGAAATTCATAAGCGATTTTTTGTAAAAATATATTTGCAACTTATGAGCTAGTATTATAAAAAATTTCCTTATTTCCTTTTATTGGTAAAACTTCATAAAAAAAATATTGGTTTGTTTATTTGCATCAAATATGTAAAAATATGATGTTGTCACAAAAAAAAGGGTAAAGCTTAAATGAAAATACATTTAAGCTAAATACTTTTAATATTGTAATGAAGTAGGTCATCATTTATCATAAAAGAATCTGAATAAAATGTAACAAATTTTATGGAAATGTTTATCAACTTCTTGTTCTCATTAAATAATATTATTTAAAATAAGTTATAATTCATATTATTTAATATAAACAATAACAATTAAAAATTTTATTATTTATATTATTTAACATAATCAATTGTTTAATTAATAGTAATGTTTATTTCATTTCTGTTATTAAGCATAGTGCATATTATTATCTGTAAGATTTTATATTAAATATAAACAAAATTAATAAAATAATTTTAAATCATGGTATTTTTATTATTTTTCTTCAAAAATCAGAGAGTTTTGCTTAAAATTATTTTTAAAATAACAACTTATGAATTGAACATTAACAGCAACAATTCAAATATATGAGTATTTAGATCCGGATTTAGTAATTAACTAAATCCTATTTGTTACTATTAAGATAAATGCATTTGTACTAAAGTAGAAGATATTTGAAATCAAATTAAACTGTTGATGAATGCATTTGTTTGAAAATAAAACTGTTTTCAAATCTTTTATTAAAAATACAGGGAGTTAAAACTTTTTATTCAAACGAAATGGAAAAAAAAAGAAGCAATAGAATTTGTTGGCAATGGAGATTTTAGGGATTTTAACCTTTGTCTCTTTCTAATGAAAGCTCGGAATATTTTCATTACTTTTCTGAACTGGGAACATCAAAGAAAACAACGCATCTTGATAAAGAATGCATCATTCGTGTGCTTTGCAATTTTACAATACAGTGAAAGGAGGTTTGGATTCTTTGACGATATTTTCATCTGATGAATATTGTTCGTCGGAGCAAATACTTTTAAAGGATTTTTTTTTCTTTCATGTAACTGGATAAGCAGACTTCATCGGTTCAGCTTTCTTACAGAAATAAAAAAAGCTTTTTTTTTACGTATGCAGTAGTTTTTCGGCTTAAATAAAGTTTATGTTGCAATATATGTATGTATACGTACAGTTGAATAATTCGTTTGTTAAAATTGAATTCAAAAAGAAAAAATTATTCCTTTTTAATTTCACTTGAACTGTCAGCTTATATTTTTAAATTAAGCATTAATGTAGGAATAAATGCGATTTAAAAATGAATATATATTTTTAAAACAACTTCTGAACTACAATTTTACATTGCCTTCTTGAAAGAATGGCAGCATTACAAAATATTTCAATTAAAAAAAATATTTATATGTTTTGTTCTTTTTTTTCTATTTAGTATATGAAACACATGTAGTTTACGCTGCTTCTATAATTTATTGATCCAGAATAAAATTGTTTGAATTGATAGAACGTTTATGATAACATTCAATAAATTAGATATACATTTGACTTTCGTCAAATTGTTTACAGTAGCTACATTATCAAATATTTTCTGGGGTTTTTGAGATATAATTATTGAAGGAATATATATGTAGTATCTGGTTTATCTTTGCCTTTGTGTTATTAATAATGGGAATCTGGAAAAAATTCATGTATTACCTTTGTTTGAAAAAGCCTTTGTTGAAAATGTATTTGAAAAAGCCTTTGTTGAAAATGTTTTAAATACTTAGAATGACATAATTGACTTAAAAACATTTTTGCAAACTTAAAACATTTTTTACACAAAAATATGGCGTATAAAACAATTTGTCCCCAAATCTCCGCAAGATTTGAACTCTAAACATCCTAAATAGCCTAAAATATTTTAGGTGATTTCCTGCAAAATTCCTTTAGGATTGGAGGGAGTAAGTATACCAAAGGGTTTACAAACAAGTTCCCTTGTACTAACTAAAAAAAATTCCCTTGTAGCCTTTATTAAAAGCATTACATCTTACGTGAATTTTGGGACACGCTTTATAATGATGGAACATATTCGCTGAAGCAATGCCTGAAAACATTATCTTAAATTTATTAACTTTCGTCTAGTAACATAATATATCTAGCAATGGGATATATTGAAAATTCATCTTATCTTTTGAAATGTTTTAATTACATGAATCATATAAATACGAACTCGATAACAAAAACGTTTTAAAATTGTATAATTTCCTGCATATAGCGTGAAGTTTGTAGATTAATAGAAAATTATTTTTATTTTGCAGAATAACAGCCTAGTAACAAATTGGGAAGTGCAATCTTGTATTGTGGGCATTTTTCTTTATAAAAAAATAATTAAAAAATTTGAAGTGATACCTTAAAGTACAATTGATATTTTGATGCATTGTTTAGGTCCCAATAATTGTATTTATGCGATATTTATAGTTCTTAATGATAAAATCTTTAAATTTTGTTTTATTAAAGTCAATAATTTAATTACTAAAAAAAAATATCATTTTTTCTCTGTATCAAATTATATTTTAGTTCTGATTTCCGATTTCCACAGCTGCAGAAGGATTTACAAATTTTTGAATTTAATGTAAAAGAAATTTAAAGTCATTATAAGGGTATGGAAAATTAATATTCGACATAATTATTTAAATGTATGATGATGCGAAAATATCTGTTATCATATTTAAATTTGGTTTCTCATAAGTAACTCATCAGGTGATAAAAGGAAAGTAATTTCAATTACTAATAATTCTATGAATAAAAATGCCCTTATAATTCAATTAAAAAAGTCTAACATGTTTATTTGATTAAATATCTAATTAATTGGAATATCTATAGATCTAAAACCCTGTTTCAATGGATTATTTGTATTTTAGAATATGTCTAAAGAGGCTGAAATATGGAAAAAAAGTAATAAATGTGGTAGATCAGAAAATCAGAAAAATTGTGATTTTGAAATTTGTGAAAAACACATTGTTTACACACTAGCCAAAAAATTAACAAATGATTGGATTATTTTCTGTCTAAAAAATATACAACATGAAACTTAAAAAAATCAATGTTAAATATGGAATAAGTAGATATCTGAATTCAATGTGTATTATAAAATGTGGTTATCTGTAACAGCTACACTGCCAAGATAGCGATGTTCCATGATCAAAATGATAATGTTTATTAATAATGCTATTGATATTATAGCTAATTACCGAGACAAAGCAGTTCGCAGACCCACTTTTGCTTTTCTAATTTTATTTCTTAGAAATAACCAGTTCTGAAATATTTGAATCATTTATACACCATTCTCCACAAATTATATTTTCTTTATTGGTCAACTAACATATTTAATTTCATAACAGCCATTCCTCTCTCTAAATACTCACTGTTTGAAATTAAAAAAGTGTAAAGAGGAATACTCTCTTACTTTTTAATTTACACATATTTAAATTCTATGAATATTGTATTGCAATGTATCACAAATATTTTTCATATTGTGTTTTTTATAGATATGATATATTTATGAAGGTCCATACGCGTAAGTCTTGCAGATCAGTTTTAATCATAAGCTTATATATATCATACTTATTTTATTTTATTTCATTTTATATTGCTCTTTTTAAAATAGCATCTTAATTTCCAATCATTGAAACGTCAAAAGTGAACACTGTACATTTTTGTTCTTTTTATTCCCTATACATGTTGTAAGTTATTTTACCCCTCTGTTCTTGTTTATCTCAGCTATTTTCAGATAAATCATATATTCTCCCTACTCATCAGCATCAGTCCCAAACTGTAAATGAGATTTCAACTCGAAACACTGTGATGTGGTATGGCGCAGGTGGTAGTAGTAGCCTCAGAATGGGTTCAGAAGCTGAGTAACGTGCAGCATACATCTCCTTAAAGCATTACAAACATGCTCAATCAGCTTAAAATGTGTAACTTTGGCCAACCCATACACTTTAAAGTCTCTTCATGAAGATAATTCGTCACAAACAGAGCTTTATTTGCTCTAAAACTATTATCTTGTAGCACGCGGGAATCATCAATTACAACTGAGCATGGAAGTCTAAAGGGATCAAGAATCTCGTTTCTATATAACTGAAACATAAAAATGCTTTTTAAGAAGATATACAGGTCAATGACGTCATCCAAAGTGATACCTGCTGCCACCAAATTGGTTACATTTATGAAATAATAACGTGCTTCCATATATTGACAGATAAACAATTTTTAAATAAGTTTTGCAAATAAAATCAGTCCTCCTCATTAAAAAATACAGACTTTCATTAACTTGAGATCAAATTGACATGCTTGTTTACCTAATTAACTTGTCATTTAAGTGACGTGTTGTGAAGAATATACACTTTGATGGACGTCTTTCATATGACCCTCCTTTAACATCTGCTCAAAGTTAATCCAGATACAAGTCGTTAGTTGGTTACTCCATCAGAAGACTTGTGATATGTTAGTTTATTTTTTTTGTGCCTCCTTGCAGTTAACTGAAAATGGAGATGATCTGAGCCACTTGTAGCTCTGGAATTTCTTAGGTTCTATCTTTTAGAAATCGATTTTGTTCTTAGAAATTTTATCACTATTTATGAATGATAGAAGGGATCACATTAAATTATCTTGCTGTATAAAGATAATTCTCGTTAGCTTCTATTCAAATAATTGCTCACTATCGTAATTCTTAAGGTAAATAATGTCATATTATAATTATCTTATATAAAAACATGGTCATCTCAAAATTTTGATTACTATTTCTATTTACAGAAATAGTAGACATTTAAACATGCTTTCTTCCACGCCAAATGACGTTAAACGATAACCGCTTATCGTTTGAGTCATTATTAATATCAAAATATCGTATAGCGTCAACTTTTACATATATTCCGCATAAATGTGAAAACTTGACTTCTTTCCGGATAGTAAATGCAGCATTCGTTTTCTGTAATTTTTGAAAACATACCAGAATATTCATCAAAAATTTATTAACAATTAAAAAGTATTTTTGAAATGAATGCCGAATCAATAATATGATTAATTTAGAAGAACGATTTTCTATTATGTTTTTTAATAATTACAAACTAAGAAATGTGAGAATGGTAAAAAATTACAAGATATTTTTGTAACAGTAATTATGAGAGTAATTAACATTGGTAAAAAAATTAAATTGCATTTACCAAGAAATGTGGAAATAAGTTCATTTTCATAATAATATTAAAAAGACACACTTTTAAAAACATATTTGGAAACTCAGGTTTTTATCAATAGAATTCACGTGAAAATTACAAAAAGCCCCTAAATAATCGATTTATCGATTATCCAGAAGAAAAATTGTTTTTTTATGTATTTTCCCAAAGGCGAGTTTTATTTTTTAATAACTAAGTTCGTATTACATTGCTGTAGAATATCTCACTCGAATATTTTGTAGATCATTAAGAATTCTATAGTTGCTTTCAATTTCTGCAATCATTATTAATTTTCAAGAGTTTCAATAAATGGATTTTTTTTCTGATGCGGTGGTATATTACATCATTATAAAATAAATAAATAAAAAAACTTTTTAGATTGAATTACAAATATTTTTTTCAAAACATTTGTTTCATTTTCAAAACAATGACATTTGAGAATAATTTTTATTTTATTTAAAGAATTGAGGATTTCTAACATTGCTCACTGTCTCTCTCCAAACATATGTGATGGTAGTTCACATTTCTTTAGTTCGTTAAGAGAATTAAAAAAAATTGTAAAATAGCAATATTATTACATAAGATTATAATTTTAAATAAGTCCAAATAATTTCTATCTTATGTCACTAACATTAAATTTATGTCATACATAGGTAATCAACAAAACATATCAAATTAAAATACAAAGAGCATTACCATGTATTTAAATTCCATCAAAAACCTGAATACACAAACAATTATCCAAATGGTCAAAAATTTAAATAGTAAAATAAGCAATACATATTTTAAATATTTAATTATTCTCTATATGTAAATGTATCAACATAGGAAAAAATATCCAAGATGATATAAAAGGGATCAGTATGCTTATGTTACAGAAAATGTACCAAATACACAATATACTATAGTTCTGGTGGTTAACTATGACACTACTACTACTACACCACACCACATTACTGTGCCTAGAGCGTCTATACCCCTGTACAGTTTGGGAATGGTGTAGAATTAATGGAGAAAATTAAATGAACACATGAAAAATAGAAAAAAAAATGAAAAGAGAAAAAAAGGGAGAGAATGTAGGTGGTAGGGTCGCAACAATTATCTGGCGCATGCTCATAGGAAACTGAGCCTGCGCGCTAGGGAGAAAAAGCTAACGGACGTCCTACGGTAACTAACGTACGGTATGCAAAAACTCTCTAATATCTGGAAGTGGAAGCATGGAGGTGACCCGAGGAGAAATAAAATATATTTAAATTTGAAACGTCACCTCACAGGAATCTTCTTAGTGTAGAAGAGTCGAAAAATTCCTGAGAACTGTAGATAGCTGTCGTTGTAAGATTCTGATTGGTCAGAGGTTAGACACAAACGATTTTATGTGATAAAAAATTGTAACTGTCTATATTTTACTAATCTATTATACGTTTTAGCCGAGTGGCTAGCGCTCTGGCGCTGGGTACCACCTCGGTTTTTAAACCGTAGGTCCCGGTCTAAGAAAGCGTTGCGGGGGTATTGTTAAAACTAAGTGAGTAACGTTTGTGCAGCGCTTGCCTTAAGGCATCAAAGACAATTGTCTGAGTGATTGCCAGCTGCGTTGGAACAACAACAAAAAAAAAAAAAAAATTTTAATTTTTCTAAAGAGTAAAACAGTGTCTGAAGTTCAAAAGTAAAAATATTTGAATTGGGATCATTTAAATTTAAAGTTTTTAATAAAATTTTTTTTTAATAATTTAGTATTTTTTATTCATTGGATCTTGGAATTTTAGTTAAGTATTGAAAATAATTTCAGCTCCGTAAGCTAGTAGAAATATCTTTGGACTTCTTTACTTAGAAAAAAATGTTTTTTAAAGAACTTTTTAAAAAAAGATTTTGCCACTCATCAACCATTCTAGGGGGCATTGTTACTCCGCGTCCGTGGCTTAACTTGTTTTACACGCGCCCCTGGGTAACGCAAAAGTTAGAACTTTTGCCTTAAGGCAAAAAGAGCTGTCTTGTTTGCCACTGTATAGAAAAAAAAAAACATCATCTATAATTATGTAAAAATATTAGGAAATTTGTCTACGCTGAATTAGTGTGATTTAACATAGTAAATTTTTCTAACACACTAAGTGAGCAATATGCTTTTTTTTATTCTCAAGAAATGTAATATAATTTGGCAATTTCCTAAAAGAGATTACAAGAAATCAATTTTTAATTTTTTTTCATTATTCATAGGAGTATCAAAGCTCCTATCGTGTTGAGTCGTAACATAAAATAATATACCTATTTTATTTTAATTTTCCTTCTAATGAGACGAAGCTGCCTCGTAGATATCCAGTTTCAAAAATGAGGGAACTGTGGTTCAAAACTTAACTCAATGAGAGAAGAGAGTTCCGATTGTGATTTCCATTGACAGTGGTGCAATGATAAATTTGAAGGCCAGAAAATGTTATTATTATGTTTAGGGTCGGATGAGGAATCAAACTCTTCAAATTCTGCTCATGCTTTCATTCCAAATTCTGATGGCAAAATATTTCTACAGTGTAGTATATACCCCAGTAATCAACGTGTTCGTAATAATATTCCTGTATTTCAAATAGCCTATTCTGAGGGCTGATGATCCGAGTCAAAGTACCTAACATTAGAAAACCATTTAATCTACTGGTTTTACTCATTTTTTATACACATTATACGAGGGGCTTGAAAAGCAAATATATTCCGTGGAGAATGTTACAGTATTCCGGATGATTTCCAAGCTACCTGGTAAATGTTTTCGGGCTTTTACCCTATAATACACTCACATTTAAGGTAGTAGGAATCCTTTCTTCAATTGGAAACATAATTTAGGGAACTGCTGCCAAGGAGAAATATGTTATCCCTTCAAAAGTTGTTAAGAAATTAGGAAGTTCAGCGCAGATAAAACAATATAATATAAAATAATACAATAATAATAGAATGCAACACGCTTATTAGATTAAAATAAAAATATTTTTTTTGAGCATTTGCGCAATAAATTATTGACTCTTTGTCTGCAGTTTCAATATTTTTTTTTTTCATTTTGTTACAAAAAGAAATATTGGAATGTAGTAAATTTGGGGAGGTAATAATTTTTACAGATTAATTATACATAAAAGTTTAAAACCAACATGCCCTTTTCTTGTAAATATTTACACTAAATGTAAATATGCAACTATTTACTGTATTTTTCTTAAAATGCGAGTTCTCAGACTATTTTTCAAATCGGCTGTTTATTGAAATAAAAATTCACAAGAAGTTCGATATCCAGTTCAAAATTCTTTCAGCCAAGATTGATTTCTGAGTGTTCAGAGAAAAGTGTGTAAAGCAGAAAACTACCAGAAGCAAACGGAATAAATTACTTTTTCTCAGACTGGAGCTCTTTATAGAAATCGGTTCGAATTTAAAACTCGTTTACTCAATGCCGATGAAAGGATTAGAATCGTAAATCAGCATAAAAAATTAATAGATAACAAATAACCAAATTAGGCTTAAGGCAAGGATCAACAAAAAAAATTAGTCAATGATGATGCTTGTTTTCATTTGTGTGTAATAAACAAAATAATTTTACATATGTTTAATATTTTACAACAAAAACTTAGATCACCAAAACTTATTTTTGAAACTCTTTCTCTCGGTCCCACTTGTGATCTAGTGGTAATGCCTTCATCAAGTGTTGGTGAGCTGAAGTTAAATTCCACTGCAGGCATAGGTGAAAAAAAGATTTCAATCTCTATGGATGGTATATTTGGAAAGCTAGTATATTCTATTGGTGTCGTGATGGATCATTTTACCATGAAATTTAAATTAGCTGATGGGAGGATTTCAGTTTTCTGTACAAAACACTTAAATAAGTAGTAAATGCTCTTAAAGTCTTTCAAAACAACATTTTTGCA
>BPLQ01012603.1:0-236101 GCA_021605075.1 Caerostris darwini | reverse complement strand
ATGCTTTTCTAACACTCACAGTGAAGTTTGATTACCTTAATCTCATAAGTAAATATCGTTCCCCTTGATTGGTAGTATTAATCAAAACAGATTACGAACATCCTTAATAAATGTTTTTATATGCATAACTAATTTTATGCTTTTCTAACACTCACAGTGGTTGATTACGCCAATCTCATAAGTAAATATCGTTCCCCTTGTTTGGTACTATTAATCCAAACAGATTACGAACATCCTTAATAAATGTTTTTATATGCATAACTAATTTTATGCTTTTCTAACACTCACAGTGGTTGATTACCTTAATCTCACTTAAGTAAATATGCGTTCCCCCTTGTTTGGTACTATTAATCAAAACAGATTACGAACATCTTAATAAATGTTTTTATATGCATAACTAATTTTATGCTTTCTAACACTCACAGTGGTTGATTACCTTAATCTCATAAGTAAATATCGTTCCCCTTGTTTGGTACTATTAATCAACACAGATTACGAACATCCTTAATAAATGTTTTTATATGCATAACTAACTTTATGTTAATTTTATGCTTTTCTAACACTCACAGTGGTTGATTACCTTAATCTCATAAGTAAATATCGTTCCCCTTGTTTGGTACTATTAATCAAAACAGATTACGAACATCCTTAATAAATGTTTTTATATGCATAACTAACTTTATGTTAATTTTTATGCTTTTCTAACACTCACAGTGGTTGATTACCTTAATCTCATAAGTAAATATCGTTCCCCTTGTTTGGTACTATTAATCAAAACAGATTACGAACATCCTAATAAATGTTTTTATATGCATAACTAATTTTTATGCTTTTCTAACACTCACAGTGGTGGATTACCATAATCTCATAAGTAAATATCGTTCCCCTTGATTGGTAGTATTAATCAAAACAGATTACGAACATCCTTAATAAATGTTTTTATATGCATAACTAATTTTATGCTTTTCTAACACTCACAGTGGTTGATTACCTTAATCTCATAAGTAAATATCGTTCTTGATTGGTAGTATTAATCAAAACAGATTACGAACATCCTTAATAAATGTTTTTTATATGCATAACTAATTTTATGCTTTTCTAACACTCACAGTGGTTGATTACCTTAATCTCATAAGTAAATATCGTTCCCCTTGTTTGGTACTATTAATCAAAACAGATTACGAACATCCTTAATAAATGTTTTTATATGCATAACTAATTTTATGCTTTTCTAACACTCACAGTGGTTGATTACCTTAATCTCATAAGTAAATATCGTTCCCCTTGTTTGGTACTATTAATCAAAACAGATTACGAACATCCTTAATAAATGTTTTTATATGCATAACTAATTTTATGCTTTTCTAACACTCACAGTGGTTGATTACCTTAATCTCATAAGTAAATATCGTTCCCTTGTTTGGTACTATTAATCAAAACAGATTACGAACATCCTTAATAAATGTTTTTATATGCATAACTAATTTTTATGCTTTTCTAACACTCACAGTGGTTGATTACCTTAATCTCATAAGTAAATATCGTTCCCCTTGATTGGTAGTATTAATCAAAACAGATTACGAACATCCTTAATAAATGTTTTTTTTATATGCATAACTAATTTTATGCTTTTCTAACACTCACAGTGGTTGATTACCTTAATCTCATAAGTAAATATCGTTCCCTTGATTGGTACTATTAATCAAAACAGATTACGAACATCCTTAATAAATGTTTTTATATGCATAACTAATTTTATGCTTTTCTAACACTCACAGTGGTTGATTACCTTTAATCTCATAAGTAAATATCGTTCCCTTGTTTGGTACTATTAATCAAAACAGATTACGAACATCCTTAATAAATGTTTTTATATGCATAACTAATTTTATGCTTTTCTAACACTCACAGTGGTTGATTACCTTAATCTCATAAGTAAATATCGTTCCCCTTGTTTGGTACTATTAATCAAAACAGATTACGAACATCCTTAATAAATGTTTTTATATGCATAACTAACTTTATGTTAATTTTATGCTTTTCTAACACTCACAGTGGTTGATTACCTTAATCTCATAAGTAAATATCGTTCCCCTTGTTTGGTACTATTAATCAAAACAGATTACGAACATCCTTAATAAATGTTTTTATATGCATAACTAACTTTATGTTAATTTTATGCTTTTCTAACACTCACAGTGGTTGATTACCTTAATCTCATAAGTAAAATATCGTTCCCCTTGTTTGGTACTATTAATCAAAACAGATTACGAACATCCTTAATAAATGTTTTTATATGCATAACTAATTTTATGCTTTTCTAACACTCACAGTGGTTGATTACCTTAATCTCATAAGTAAATATCGTTCCCTTGTTTGGTACTATTAATCAAAACAGATTACGAACATCCTTTAATAAATGTTTTTATATGCATAACTAATTTTTATGCTTTTCTAACACTCACAGTGGTTGATTACCTTAATCTCATAAGTAAATATCGTTCCCCTTGTTTGGTACTATTAATCAAAACAGATTACGAACATCCTTAATAAATGTTTTTATATGCATAACTAATTTTATGCTTTTCTAACACTCACAGTGGTTGATTACCTTAATCTCATAAGTAAATATCGTTCCCCTTGTTTGGTACTATTAATCAAAACAGATTACGAACATCCTTAATAAATGTTTTTATATGCATAACTAACTTTATGTTAATTTTATGCTTTCTAACACTCACAGTGGTTGATTACCTTAATCTCATAAGTAAATATCGTTTTTCCCCTTGTTTGGTACTATTAATCAAAAACAGATTACGAACATCCTTAATAAATGTTTTTATATGCATAACTAATTTTATGCTTTTCTAACACCACAGTGGTTGATTACCTTAATCTCATAAGTAAATATCGTTCCCCTTGATTGGTAGTATTAATCAAAACAGATTAGAACATCCTTAATAAATGTTTTTATATGCATAACTAATTTTATGCTTTTCTAACACTCACAGTGGTTGATTACCTTAATCTCATAAGTAAATATCGTTCCCCTTGATTGGTAGTATTAATCAAAACAGATTACGAACATCCTTAATAAATGTTTTATATGCATAACTAATTTTATGCTTTTCTAACACTCACAGTGGTTGATTACCTTAATCTCATAAGTAAATATCGTTCCCCTTGTTTGGTACTATTAATCAAAACAGATTACGAACATCCTTAATAAATGTTTTTTATATGCATAACTAATTTTATGCTTTTCTAACACTCACAGTGGTTGATTACCTTAATCTCATAAGTAAATATCGTTTCCCTTGTTTGGTACTATTAATCAAAACAGATTACGAACATCCTTAATAAATGTTTTTATATGCATAACTAATTTTTATGCTTTTCTAACACTCACAGTGGTTGATTACCTTAATCTCATAAGTAAATATCGTTCCCCTTGTTTGGTACTATTAATCAAAACAGATTACGAACATCCTTAATAAATGTTTTTATATGCATAACTAACTTTATGTTAATTTTATGCTTTTCTAACACTCACAGTGGTTGATTACCTTAATCTCATAAGTAAATATCGTTCCCCTTGTTTGGTACTATTAATCAAAACAGATTACGAACATCCTTAATAAATGTTTTTATATGCATAACTAACTTTATGTTAATTTTATGCTTTTCTAACACTCACAGTGGTTGATTACCTTAATCTCATAAGTAAATATCGTTCCCCTTGTTTGGTACTATTAATCAAAACAGATTACGAACATCCTTAATAAATGTTTTTATATGCATAACTAATTTTATGCTTTTCTAACACTCACAGTGGTTGATTACCTTAATCTCATAAGTAAATATCGTTCCCCTTGTTTGGTACTATTAATCAAAACAGATTACGAACATCCTTAATAAATGTTTTTATATGCATAACTAATTTTATGCTTTTCTAACACTCACAGTGGTTGATTACCTTAATCTCATAAAGTAAATATCGTTCCCCTTGTTTGGTACTATTAATCAAAACAGATTACGAACATCCTTAATAAATGTTTTTATATGCATAACTAATTTTATGCTTTTCTAACACTCACAGTGGTTGATTACCTTAATCTCATAAGTAAATATCGTTCCCCTTGTTTGGTACTATTAATCAAAACAGATTACGAACATCCTTAATAAATGTTTTTATATGCATAACTAACTTTATGTTAATTTTATGCTTTTCTAACACTCACAGTGGTTGATTACCTTAATCTCATAAGTAAATATCGTT
Organism: Caerostris darwini; assembly: GCA_021605075.1. Lineage (NCBI taxonomy): Eukaryota > Metazoa > Arthropoda > Arachnida > Araneae > Araneidae > Caerostris > Caerostris darwini. The sequence continues at coordinate 231,822 of BPLQ01012603.1, read as the reverse complement.
CCCCTTGTTTGGTACTATTAATCAAAACAGATTACGAACATCCTTAATAAATGTTTTTATATGCATAACTAATTTTATGCTTTTCTAACACTCACAGTGGTTGATTACCTTAATCTCATAAGTAAATATCGTTCCCCTTGTTTGGTACTATTAATCAAAACAGATTACGAACATCCTTAATAAATGTTTTTATATGCATAACTAACTTTATGTTAATTTTATGCTTTTCTAACACTCACAGTGGTTGATTACCTTAATCTCATAAGTAAATATCGTTCCCCTTGTTTGGTACTATTAATCAAAACAGATTACGAACATCCTTAATAAATGTTTTTATATGCATAACTAACTTTATGTTAATTTTATGCTTTTCTAACACTCACAGTGGTTGATTACCTTAATCTCATAAGTAAATATCGTTCCCCTTGTTTGGTACTATTAATCAAAACAGATTACGAACATCCTTAATAAATGTTTTTATATGCATAACTAATTTTATGCTTTTCTAACACTCACAGTGGTGGATTACCATAATTTCCTAATAATAAACAGTTTGCGAACATACTTAATAAATGTGTTTAAATGCTTTTGTAAAATATAATAATAATAAATAATAACAAACATAATAATAAGAAGAATAAATAAGGTAAACATCAAAGGTTACCAAATATTTTATTTACAATTAAATAAAAGATACAGTCACTAACATTCAAGCAAATATTTGATTACATTTTCAGTTGTTGAATAAAAAATAGTGCCGTGTGTCATTTAAATTGCCTTAAAAAAGAAGTCTTGAATATTTTGTAAGAAATATATTTCATATGATACCATGAAACTAAAAACTCAAGAATTGTTTTTATTTCTATATATCCACATTATTTTTATTTTAAAATGAACAAAAGAATTTTCAAATGTAAATATAATTTCATTAACTGTATACAACGTTAGAACGTTGAAGTATTCTCTTGACAAAAACAGAAATCTATGCAAGAAAAATGTTGGAATTCCTTCAAACATTCCTCGTCCAAGTCTGCTAATGATACTCTCGTGTATCAGACATTTTTCCTGACTTCTTTTCGAATCCATTCTTTTTTCTTCGATATTTCCGGCATCAGAAATGTAATACAATGTCAAAGTAGTTTCTAAATCATGAACGAAAAAAAAGTATTTGTATTTCATGTCGAAGAAAAGGTACTTCAAGTAAATAAATTTCGAGACGAGTTGAGTTGAGTCATTCAGAAGAAGCGTGCAAATTTTTTATATCCGATGCCATTTCATGTTTGAAATTTTATTTATCTGTAAAAGCAAATCTGATTTGTTCTTTTATAGAATGTTTAAATAGCATTTTTAATGAGACGTAAACAATATCAATTTGAAATTATTTTTATAAAATATTAGCTATCATTTCGTATTTTTTAATGTACTTTTTTAAGAAATAACTAGAGAAGAAAAAGAATAAAGACTGTAACAAAAGAAAAAAGAATATTTTATAACCAAAGAAATATGTCTCCCATTTGAAATATTTCTTTTTCCTTAAGTTTTCAATGAATTATTCATAATTTTTCAATATGTAAGAAACAACCAATGCAAAAAATTAAAAGAAATGGAATCATTTGGGAAAATTTTCATACATTTACTGTTTTTACAATGTGGCTTTCAGCAACTCAAAAGATGTTATTTATGTATATGATACATAGTTCAAGTTTTTTTTTCTTCTAATATTCTTTCTCTATTTCTTTTTCTTTTTTCTCTTCTCTTTTTCTTGATAAAATACGCATTTTAAACAAAAATATGAGGATTCGGAAAAAATTGATGCATAAATATGCAATATTCCTCGTATTTAATGTATAATATTAATCAATACGCTTTTAAATATTTATCGACTAGATGAATATTTAAAAGAATAGAAAAAAATATATGTAAACAGTTATAGTTATAGAATATCAGAAAGAAAGAACATGAATATTCGATTCTAAAGATGAATAATTTGTAGGAAATACACCGAAAGTGGCACATTGCAGAGATATTACTATTACTACTACTGCACCACACCACATCACTGTGCTTGGAGCTGAGTTGACCCTTTACAGTTTGGGAATGATGTGGGGAGAAGTCTGATTGAGCTCTGTGACATTCTACGGTCCTATTAGACTGGGACCTGCGGCTTAAAGTGGATTCCGAACCACTACAAACATTCAAAATTTTCATACATTTAATGTTTTTACAGAGAGGTTTTCAAAAGTTCAAAAGCTATTATTTATGTATATGATATATAGTTCAGGTTATTTTTTTCCTTGTAATATTTTTCAATTGTATATTTTTATTATAAGATATACCTTTTAATAGGCGGATGTGGAAAAAATATATTCATAAATATGCGGGAAAATGCAATATCCCTTGCATTTATTATATCATATTAATCAAAACGCTTTTATATATTCATCTAGTCGATGATATTTCAAAGAATAGAAGAAAAGATATATAAATAGTTATAGAATATTAGAAAGAAAATTAATGAATATTTGATTCTAAAGATAAACAAGTAATATAAAAAAAAATTTAATGTCAATTCCTACTTTTTTTTTTCACTCTATTGCAGAAAGTCCTTTATAAATAATTTTCATTCATTTTGTTAAGTTTATTTGGCGCCATCTGTTAGTAGATATATGCAACTTAAATCTAAAAAAATTTTATTAATTAATTAAATTTAATTACTGAATCAATATTTGAAAAAACTGTATTAACATCCAGTGTCATCCACTACAAGTTCAAAAAAATTGTATTTGAACTTGAGTGGAGGAATAAAAATTATTTTATGAACGATTGAAAATTTGAACAAGATATATATATAGGGAGAGGGCGAGCTAATAGACGGAATTGAATAACTTGTAGCAAGTACGCCGAAAGTGTCACATTGCAGAGATATAAATTCCACACTGAACTATTGAGCAAAATACAAAAAAATAATATCTATAATTATGTAAAAGTGATGGGAAAGTTACATAGACTAGAGACTACTTTAAAATTTTGAGATTCATTGGACCTTTCTTAAGGAAGCATCCACATTTATCTATACAAAAGAATGTTAAGTCACTAAAACTACAAAAATAACCACAGATTTCCATTAATTGAATTTTCAATCCTCGACTTTTATTCAGTAGTCTTGTTTATTTACCCATTCTTTTGGCTCAAGGATTCCTTTTTCTTCTAATTTGGTTTAGACAGGGGTAGTCAACCTTTTCCCTACCGCCAACTACTAGACGTTCCATCTTTCACGGTGGGCTGTAGGTGGTTTTGTCGGATACTGAAACATTTTTTTTTAATTTAATTAATTTTTTTTTTAACTTTTTAATAGAAATTTATTTTTTAATATTGTTTAAAAAACTTTCAAAGCGTTTTTTTAAATAATATTGAGATCAATCTGTATCAACACTTACAAATAATGAAGAATAATGCCTTTTATTTAGCGGATATTTTCCAGAGATTCAATGAAGTCAATTCGAAGCTTCGAGCAGCTAATAAAGTATCAGTAAAATTCTTAGTATAAACATAAAACATTGTGTCCTTATTTGTTAACAAACTTTAAAACTATATAAGTTTCTTGAATTATCCTCTATAAAAGATGCAACGAAGATATTGACAGATTCAAACAAATTCAAATTGGACATCGGGCCTGAATGGCCGAGTGGCTAGCGCTCTGGTTCTCGGTACCACAGGTTTCGGGTTCGAGTCCCGACGGTGCCATGGATGTTTGTAGTGGTTCGGAATTCACTTTAAACTGTAGGTCCCGGTCTGTTTAGCCTAACGTGTGCACAAGATGACCGTAGAGCGACGAACGAAATTGGACATGGAAAAACGATTCGAAGATATTTTGAAATTAAAGGCTGACTGGACGCAAATTCCTTTTACCGCAAATGTTGAAGAGGCTGGTACAATTTTCCAAGAACTGTTACACATGAGATATGATGAAGAAAGTAAACATAAACTCAATTGGATGAATATGGAAACCTATGGCAAAATAAAAAAATGACTTTCTTATATCAATAGATTGAAAACGATATTCAGTTTATTCATGCCCTCCTCTCCTCTCAATCATATCTTATGAAATCAGGTTTTAGTGCTGTTAATCACTTATGATCAAATATTTCAGAAAGAGGAAACCTTCGTTTATCCTTTAGAAAAATTGAGCCAGATATCCAGTATTTAGCTTCACGGCCTTTAATTACAGTAATAATTTAATTATTAAGTGCAATTTTATCAAACTCCATGATTCTATGTATGCGAAATATAAATTTAAGAAATATAATTAATTACAGTAAGCTATTTAAAAAGGTTTATTGCGCCAAATTTAGCGAAAGTTCGACATAAAGTATTTTGTAAGGATTTAACTTGCTGTAACTCACTTTATAAATTTTATGAATAAAGCAGTTTTCCTACGTCATAAGTTACCGTTATTATGGAATCGAAGGGGTTTAGAAAGTTAAAAAAAAAAATATGCGGTAGGTATAAAAAGGTTAACTACTCCTGATTTAGATTATGCCACTTTCATGAATGTCATCAAAATGCCTAAAATCAAAATTTCCCAGGTATTTTATGACAAATTATGAATTCTTATATTACAGGACTCAAAGAAATCTCTCAGAAATTCAAGAAAATTCTAATGTTACATTTAAAAAATTTGCAGGAACTTTCGCCAGTTCTGCTATCAACAAACTGGCTAGATTCGTTGACAATTCAGTGACATCTTAGTCTAAGCGTAAATTAATTAGCTATTATAATAAAAGCAGTTTTCACGATAAATTGCAACAAATTTACAATTTCATTTATAAATAAATTTTAAACTCTAATGGATTAAGAATTATTTAATTTGTACGCAACTTCGTAACAGTATTGTGCCAATTCTATAATTTATAAAAAATATTCCATATATTAGGATATTACGTGACATATATTCTGTTAAACAGAAAAAAAACCCTCAGATATATTATCAATTTTTAAAAAATAACCATTCTTAGTCTTTTGAGGAAGTGTTTTTAAAATTAACAAAAATAATTTTTTTCCATGTACTATATTAGGCATTTTATGACATTTCTTTGAAATCCAGATAAAACAAAAAAAACTGCCCTAAGATATATTTTTAAATTCTTCAAAAATAGCCATCTTTAGTCTTTTGAGAAAATGTTTTTCAAATTAACAAAAATTATTTTTTTTAATATTAATTACCTTTTTCATTGTAATTCGCATCCTAAAATAGCACATAAAATTTCCATCTGTCACGTTAAATAAAATATTATTCCAAACTGTAAAGAACTCAGAAGAATTCTTCATCTTATTTTCTTTTTCTTTTTTTAATTTTTTAGTCTTTATTTCTTTTTTACTTTTTTTTTCACTTTCTTCGTCTTCAATTTTTAAAAATAAATAACGAAATTTAAATTCCCTTTGAATCTCAATGGCGAAATACAAAATAAGAATTCCCAAAAAATAATAATATACATTTTTTTTTTTCAAATTCGAGAAATTTAAAAGAAATAATGTTCTGAATTTTTTTAATATTATAACATATAAAGCAAAATATTAACATCAGACATTAATAAACAATTTAAAAAACTAGCATTTATTAAAATGTGAGATTTTCATTATCAATTCTCTCACGTTTTCTTTTGTACCTGTAATTTTTCTAAGATTCAAAAAGGCATTCAACAAAAAAATAATTATATTTTTACTGTTCACTGATTAAACAGTTATCGATTTGACATTTCATTTCAAAAAACATTTATTATGACTGCCACAACTTCAACAGAGAATTGCAGCAAACTAATTAAATTTCGATCAGATTTTAATTGAAACATCAAACCACATATGAAATATTTTGGGAACATTAATGAAAAAAAAAGTTACACAAAACGCAGAAGTAAAGCCAAATTTACAAAAATATACTTAATTAACTTATCAAAATATTAAATAAAAAGAAAAATGATTTCAAATCTTAATTCAAATTGTAGATTTTAAGCTTGATTGAAAACCCATTTGACTGAAAAAAAGTAAACAAGGAATAAATTAAAACAATTTTTTTTTCTTGTTTATTAGATACGTTTCAAACTTGTCGCTCGAAGTTTAATTTTACACATCATCATATCTTTTATGCGTGAATAAAAAAAGAAACAATTTCAACTTAATTAACTACTCTTTGAAAGTTTTGTAACATGAGTTGTTGTCTAATTTATATTCCATCAATTAATAAGTTTTGTTTATTATTTTGTGTTTTAAAGTTTCTGTATTTATCAGTTTTGTTTCAAAATAATAGAATGCATTAGAAAATTAAAAAATATATCTAATGAATTCTGTTGACTTTATTTATACTAGATTAAAATTGAAAAAAAAAATAATAATTGTAGAAGGGGAAAAAAGTAATACTTTTGGTTTCAAATAAATCACCTGAGAATTCTGTTTGTAAAATTTATACTGCATCTATTCATAAAAAGAGTGCAATTAATTTTTGAAACTTTACTTGTATTTTTATTTTATAATAAGCAACAAACGGTGAGAAAAATTCCATTAGAAGTTCCTTAGTCCTCAGGATTGTTCATATTATAAAATATTATTTATTATTATTGTTAGTTTTAATACTAAGAAAAAGTAAAATATTTTTGGTTTTAAATTTATATATTTCAATATACTGGGTGATTACAGTCCCACTTTCAAAAGGCTGTAAAAAAGAGCCACTCGTTACAATGAGTTCAAATTTGAACTGAAGATACTTGATAAAGGGAAAAACGGTATGGCATCAAAAAGAAAGTTCCAAAGTGTATTAATAGATGGCGCTGTAAGCGCCATAAAGAAAGTGAATTCGACTGCCAGTGATAGTTTGAATCGAAATGACAACGTATTTGGCATGAGTTGCACATTAAACCAACGGTAGTGTTCAATGTGCTCAGTTGTTTCGGGTTTTTGACGGAAAAAATGACTTTCAAGTCATTCAACAGTTGTGACATTGTGAGTGGAAAGCCCATCCACCACGACAAGGTCATACCAAATTGGATAGAAAAAATTGGTGAAATTTTTTTTGATGCCATACCTTTTCTCTCTTTTTCAAGTATCTTCAGTTCAAATTTGAACTCATTGTAACGAGTGTTTCTTTTTTTTACAGCATTTTGAAAGTAGAACTTTAATTGTAATCACTCTCTCTCTATATATATATATTCTCTTCAAAAAAAGAAATTAGTTTCCCTTGCGCTTAAGCACAGTGAAATCGTTAAATCTTTACAGATAGCACAGCGATCGAGTCGTAAAAGTATTGTATACAATGTCAAAATGTACATAAGAAAGAATTATTGTTGTTGTTGTTGTTGTTTCTTATCCCACTTGGCTGGCCAAGCCCACGAGCCCATATGGACTCATGATTGAAGGGGAAGGAAGCAGCTTCTGTTGTGATGGAGCACCCGTAGGTAGAAGCCTGACTTTTGCTCCGTGACGCTCTTACAGTCATAGGAGACCGGGACCTACGGCTTAAAGTGGATTCCGAACCACTACAAACATCCATGGCACCGCCGGGATTCGAACCCGAAACCTGTGGCACCGAGCGCCAGAGCGCTAGACACTCGGCCATTCAGGCCATTCCAGGAATTATAATCCATAATAATTTTTTTAAATTGTTAAAATTCAATTTTAGAAATGAGGAATTTTAGTAATGATTTTTTGTTAGTATACATACCTTCTTTTCCTACTCTATTATTATATCGTTAAGATATGAATAGAATATAACCCATACGGTAAATTTATAATTTTTAGAATAATAATAAAAGTTAAGCATTAAAACTTAATATTACAATAATAATAAAAATATTGCAGTGGATAAATAAGTATTTTATTATATCTGTAACTCAGATGCTTTGTTAATTAGACCATATTATTTACTTTATCTCAAAGATTTAACAAAATATGAGCTTTATCTTTACAATAAGACTCATATAAATAAGTTTAATGAGCATTGGAACAAACAGTTAAATAACAATCAACGAATTGGAAAAGCATGTTAATAACTAATATCAATGATGGTATTAGTTAATAGAACATGAGATTATTATTTTCATTTTTTTTCCTTTTCCCATGGTTTAGTATCTTCAAGGATTGTTAATCATAATTTCGATTGAAAAAAGTGTATTTTTAACTAATTCTTTTTCAAAAGGTGGCATAATATTATGAAAAGCTTTATTTAATGTCATTGCATCCATAACAAATTTCATGTTAAAATGTTAAAATTCAATTTCTTAAAATATAATATGATAATGGTTTTTAGTTAATAATACATGTCAACTTTTCATATTCCATCATATTTTCATATTTTGTCTTTAACATATTACCATATGGTAAAGATAAAAACTTATTAATATAAACAGTATTGTTAAGATAATTGTATTTTCACCATAAGGTTGAAAGTCTATCCAGATCTTTATCATATGGTAAAGATCTGGATAGAATTATGATAAAAATGCAGTTCTTTTCACAATATAGTTTATATAAAAAAGTTTTATTTCTTTACCATCAATCTTATTATTTAAAAATACCTTTACTATATAATATATTTTAAACCTTGTCTTTACGTTTTGATAAAACTTGAATCCTATCTTTACCATATGATAAATCATAAGCACTATTTTTAACATAAGTCATGTAAACTGATTCTTATTCTTTATCACATGATAAATCTTGCACCTTATCTTTACCATATTTGAAAAAGAAAACTAATTTGACTATAAAATTAATTGCTTCTGTCTGAGCAAATAATACTGCATCACTATGAATTAATGAACGGTGAATGAAAGATGGTATTATTTAAGCTAATATGTCATTCATATTATCGTTTATTTAGCAACGTGATTACATCCTTACTGTACCAGAAATTCAAATTTTCTTTTCAAAATTTTGCTTCTATAAACTGCTTTACAAATATTTTTTTTTTTATCTTCGATATTACTTCAGAATTAAAGATACAATTCAATATGTACTTAAAATAGTCAAAACATCTTACTTTTTCAACAGTTTTTTTTTTATTTTGGAAAACGAAATAAAAAAAAAAAATATTTTAAAAATATTCTTTTTTTTTTTTTCATAAATAAATGTTACCCTTCATATGTCCAAATTTTTGTTTCTAATTTGTGAGAACTTTAATTTTGTTTTTATTTATGGCATCATTTGAAGTGAAATATGATGTTTAATCCATAGGGACACTATTTAGTCATGAAATATAGTTAAACTTAATGCTACAATAAGTCATAAAAATCTTCTATTTTTTCCTGCCAGCTGAAGTTTTTCAGTTTATTTCCCGGCAAAAATTAATCTTTAACAATAATTCTTTAAGAAAACTTTGTAAATCTTTCTTAAATATTATATGATGTTTTTATCTCAGAATTATTAACGTATAGCTTATAATTTATGTGGCATTATATACTGTCGTTGAAGTAATAAGCTGCTTAAGATTATAAGTAATGTATGTTCTCAAACAACAGGGTGCGAAGGCGGGAAGTGGGTGCGAGGTATTGTCTACAAATAAAATTTAATCATATTAAATCCTTCATATAATTAAAAAATATTATGGAGTAGGAATTGAATAAGGGTCCTGAGGGCTGACTAGTGCTCTGGCACTAGTTCGGTATCCAGTTTAAACCACTACTACTACTACACCACACCACATCACTGTGCCTAGAACTGAGTTGCCCCTTTACAGTTTGGTTATGATGTGGGTGGGACGAAGTCTGATTGGGCTCTGTGACTCTCTACGATCATATGAGACCGGGACCTACGGCTTAAAGTGGATTCCGGACCACTACAAACATCCATGGCACCGCCGGTATTCGAACCCGATACCTGTGGTACCAAGTGCCAGAGCGCTAGACACTCGGCCATCCGGTCTCATCTACTTTAAACCGTAGGTCCCGGTCTAATATGACTATAGGGCGCAGGACGGACAACTCTACCCCGTAAAAATAAAAACATTCCATGTTTCGGAATCTGCCAGAAGGCCTTGAAACACCGTGGTTGTTGTTGCACCATTGAAAAGGGATTATTGAATAAACAAAACCTTTAAACTTTGGTAATTTCAGATTTATTAATGATTATTATGAAATTGCTAAGAATCCTATTTTAAATCTAAAACCATCAATGCCTCTTATTCTTTTTGTGGTATAGATTCATGCAGGGATGAATTAATTCCTTATTTAACTGCTACAAAATCATCAGTCATTCGACACTATAACTGCAGATGTGTAGCAAATTCAGCGTTTTTAAGGACCCAAGACACTGAAATCACATTTTTTTCCACCCTTCACTGCACTTTTCTACCTGTTTTCGAAATGAGCTCCTTCAAGATGGTAATAAAGGTTATAATGGCAATCTGGTAATCCCTTATGGTAATGTTAATGGCAGTAATCCTTTCATCTTCCTTAAAAATTTGTATTTAGATATATTTCAAGATACGTTTTAATATAAGATAATCTGTAGCAATAACTCGCGATGTTTCCTAATTAAAAAAACAGGTTTAAAAACAAAGAGACAAAGAAATAGATAAAAAAGCAGGAAAAAGAGAAAAAAGAAAAGGACAGAATAGTAAAAGAAAAAAAGAAAAAAATGAGAATCGAGAGTAAGAGAGAAAAAAGAAAAATTATATTTATTGTCTTTTATTAATTTTTCTAATTATTTATTTAAGATTTAATAAAACTGAAAATTGAATTAATAACAAAACATTTCTGTTAATAGAAAAAAATTTCGTTTCAAAATTTTTACTGTGTAAGCTTTATAAAATGGATCTTGTGTAATTAACTTCTTCAAGAATAAAGTTTTATTTTCATTTCATTTCATTTTTTTTTCTCACACAAGTTTGAAATATTATTGTGCTTAATCTAAGGTGGTGTTTAATTAAAATAGATTTTCCTACATGATGAAAAACTGAATATTTTAAAATTATAATTAGTTTAAGCAATTTTTTTACCTCAAAATTTCTTACTTTAACTTTGTTATTCTTTCTTTAAATATATTTTTAAGAAATATTTTATTTCTTTGTTCACGAATTTAAATTTAAAAAATGTCTCTGCTGAAAGTTTTCTGGCTTGAGTGTGTTGAAGACAATGAAACAATTATAATTTTTCACCAAAAAATAAATTCTATAAAACAGTGTTAAAATAATATCTAATTCAGAACTTTGAAGACTTTTTCTTATAATTTTGTACTACTTTTTTTATCTCAGAATAAAATGTAACAATAGCTGTAAGGTGTTGTTAATTATTGTAAAAAATTTTCTCCTCTTAAAATGTTTAGACAAATGATTTTTTTAAATGTTTTACTTCAAATAAGTTGGAGCTCCCAGTTAGCCAGGTGGTTAGGGCCAAGCATTTGGTACCACAAGCTTCGGGTTTGAATCCTGGTGGTGTCATGGGTGTTTGTAAGTGGTTCAGAATCCACTTTTAAACTGATAGACAAACCAATCAAATAAGTTGGTGATTGATTATACGGGTACATATTCCCATAGAAACGCATAGTGAAAGTATGTGTACGGCATTTGCAAGAAGGGTTTCCTTATGTAAGCTTCGGAAGTTTTAGTAGACATGCATCGGTCCACGAACACTGAATTGACAGACATACAGCAGGAAGTAATGTGACTGGATTAGCAGAAGGTAATGGACTAGCCTCCTTACCACTGTATCGGGGAAAATGCCTAAATGTATTTCATTTTCTATGGAATCTGAACATTTAGAGAAAGAATTTCCATTGCTTCAAAAAGTTGAGAGATCTACAACAAGATGGATCTCGTCTTTTTTCAAGTCCGGAAGAGAGTTGGAAGATATTGTTCCTCTTATAGAGTTGGATTAGCCTGATCGCCTCTCGCGTGGTGAAACATGTCTTTGGACAGTTCTGCGAATAACTTTATAGAAAGAACTACCATGACCTCAATTGTTTGGTCACACTAGGGAGCAACGCTTAACCAACAAATGTCAGGTCTCATGTCCTTTAGAGAAACGATTGTCATTAACTTGAAGAGTTGGGACATGTATTACATTATGGAACAATCACATACAAAAGGTAGCATTTAATGGTTTCTCATCGTAAAGTCATTTATACATATACAACGGAATAACTGCCTACCTTAGCGATTTATCATGTCTTTTTCTATTCTAGACCTTGAAGTTTCGATTTCATATGTATTTATTTGCCAATTTAATTCAGGCTATTTTCTAACAGATGGCGTAGGTGTTATTATTATCAAATGAATCAGACAACTACTTCATGTTAACAATTGTCATTGGGCTTTGATATTTAGTATTGTATATTTAGTATGTGCTATAACATTGAAGTGAGAAAAATAACATTGAGATTTTATATTTTTTATTTAAATGTGTCGAATGTTGTATCGAAAGAAAGAACATTTGCGGATGTTTTAATTGGAAGGAAAACTACAGCTGAAAAAGTGCTTGTATGAGGTTTACGGGTAACATCATCAACTGAAGGAAAAAATGTTTTTAAGGACTTAATTTGTATAGGGAAAAACAAGTATCTTTGATCAATTGAAAAAACTCATGAGCTACTTAATACTAGTGAAACCCTTACTTGTGAACCTTATTGTCTGTAACTGATACATTTGCGTTATAAAGAAACTGTCTGAATACGGAGAAATACATAACAATCCCTTTCCACAAACAATACTTGCTACACACAACGAGCAAATCAAAAATTAAGTGGAAAGTTCAACCTAATTTGGCTTCAGTAGAAGGTCCTACTGTAATTGTATTTGGATTGAAATACTTGAGTACTTTAGGGACAGGTTGGAGAGCGCACATCTTTATTTACACACGCACAGCACCACTCACAATTAGAGACATACAATAGATTGTATGTCTATTAACATTAAAAGACATAATAACATTTAAAGACAGATAATTATTTATTTCGTGGAAATACTCTACTTCTAAGCCGAAAACCTGAAACTCGGCTATGAGCAGGATGTGGGAAATATACTTCCTCTCTGGATGGCTGTCTGTAGGCCAACTAATGAACTGAGATGCGCTAAATATATTTCCTCTAAGGATGAGAAACTGCAAATTAAACATTTCTTAGAGAGCAGGTTGCGCTGTACTTCCTCTCGTGTGAGAATCTCAAATCCAACTGACCATTTCTACTGAGCACCAAAGGGGACTGATTTTGCCAGTTTGTAGGAGGAAACACGTTATACTACTTCCTCACCAAATTCCCTAGCCATTGGTCCTTCTGTTTGCAACTTGTTTTGATCGTTCCTACATACTTATGTCTGAATAGAACTTTCCTAGCCAGATCGCCCTCTCACCTACAGCATCAGCTGCAGCACTATTAACAGAACTGTGACCAATTATGTCGACAATGCAAGAAATCTGGCCGCAAAGGGAAAAAGGGGGAGAACCTCAACATGCAGAAGGACCTTGGACAGTCGCGGTTGTTTCCTTTCGAATGGCTACGGGGCACGACTGCCGGCCGAGAGTCCAAGGTTTGGTTTGGTTTACTGTCGCTCTACGGTCATCTTGTGCACCCTTTAGGCTAAACAGACCGGGACCTACAGTTTAAAGTGGATTCCGAACCACTCACAAACATCCATGGAGAGTCCAAGGACGGCCTTTGGCTGAAGTGAAGACAATACTTTGATTTAACAATTAATAAATTTTCTTTAATCAAATAAATATTTTTTGAAGAAAAAAAATCATCTGAATTAATAGCCAACATTTATTGAACTTAAGCTTCCCCAGTTCGAAATTCCAATGTTATTCCAATCCATTGTTGTTGTTGTTGTTGTCGTCGTGTCCCTCAAGGAAGGAGGGAAGAGGGGTGCAGCTTCTGTTGTGAAGGAGCACTCGTAGGTAGAAGTTTGACTTGGCTCCGTGACGCTCTTGCAGTCATAGGAGACCGTGACGTGTGGCTTAAAGTGGATTCCGAACCACTACAAACATCCATGGCACCGCCGGGACTCGAATTCAAAGTATGTGGCACTGAGAGCCGGAGCGCTAGACACTCGGCCATTCAGACATAGTGTTTATGACTTTTACTAGCGATAGTTTAAAGCAAAAAATTGTGTAAGAAATGCTATTTCTCTTAATGGCTTTAAGGCAAACGCTGCACAGACGTTACTCACAGGAGGTGAGTGTATCTTGAAGATAAGCTATGAACGCCGAGCAGCAATACCCCATCAACGCTCTACGATCCTGATAGACCGGGACCTACGGTTTAAAGTGGATTCCGAACCACTACACACATTCATGGCACCACCGGGATTCGAACCCGAAACCTGTGACACCAAACGCCAGAGCGCTAGACACTCGCCCATTCAGGCCCATTCCAATCCATTAAAATATAAAAATTCAAGTGTTACAACTGAATTCCCATCTTTGAAGAATCACTAAGATCCCATGAGATAAAAAGTTGCTGTACAGTTTTGGCATTTTGGTAAAATTAATGAGTAAAACTCCCTTTTCATTGCACAATCAAAAAACAGACCACTCTCTACCACACCGACCTCTAATTACTGCTCAAAGGGCATCCCGAAGTTTGCTTAATTCTCTTTGAAACTGCTAATTAGCGCAACATTAATTAAGAGAGACGCGCTGCTCTTGGATGTCCTGTGTTGATTATTAAACTCGACTTGCAGTTTTACTGACTTACTTACAAAGGATGGAGGAAACACCGACAACAATCGCCTCAAATAATGGGAAGAAATCCATTATTTCTTTTGCCTTTCATTTTTTTTTCTACTCCTTTGCGAGGTTAATTTAATTTTTTTTTTTTAAACTTGAATTGGAATGAATTTCTGGGATTGGACAATGATCAGTCAGCACAAATATTGAAAGAGAATTAATCAATTCAACAACAACTCAAAAATTAGATTTTTTTTTTCTCATCCTTCAAAAAAAAAATGGATTTTTCTTTCTGGTGAGTGATTTTTTACCCACTTCTTTTTCACTGAGCGTAAATTAGAAAAAAAAATAAAAATAAAAATTCTAATATCACGTGCTAATGAGGTACTAGGAAGATTATAAAAGAAACAAATTCGACGGGTATAATGATGAAAGAATTGCTTCTTTTTTTTTATTGATTAGAAGTAATCTATTTATGGTAACATAAGGTTCAGTTTAGTTTCGAATCAATTAGTTTCTCGTTAGAATGGTCAAACACAAATTCTTTTTTATCAAAGTTCAAACGAGTAGTTAAAGATTAAATCAATTTTTTTTCGGAACAAAAAAAATTATACTTTTATGCCTGATTTCGAATCGTAACCTTTAATGAATAACATATAACCTTTTCAACGAACTTAAATGACATTTGAGTATAATAATGACTTAATAATAAATTTTAATTAATTTAATTTATAATTGATTTAAAGTTATAAATTTTTTATATGCATACGTTTGAGTATATAGAGTTGATAAATTCGTGAAAACTTTTTGTTAATACAATAGGATGGTATTTAAGATTCTTTTGATTAATCTATGCTAATATCGGTGAGCTTTGGTTTAGTTGGTAATACTACTTCTCTTGTCTTCCCCTCATCACCCATCGGTGGGCTGTTCGTGGAATATGCCCACCGATGATCAACAAAAAGAAGAATGCTGCCCTATTCTTGGGTTCATATCCATCCCAAAATTTCAAATTTCCCAACTCCAAAAATACTTTTCTGTTTAAATTCAAATCGTAACCTGTAATGAACAACTTTTTCAACGAACTTTAATGAAATTTGAGTGTGTAGACTTAATAATAAACTATAATTAATTTAATTCATAACTGATTTAATGTTATAAATTATTAAATATGTAAACTTTGAAATATGTAGAGTTGATAAATTCGTGAAAACTGTTTATTATATATACAATAGGATGGTATTCAAGATTCTTATGATTAATCTATGCTAATATCGGTGCCCTTTTGTTTAATTTGTAATAATACTGCCTCCTGAACCCATTGGTGGGCTGTTCATGGGATACATAATAAGGCCCACCGATGTTTAACAAATAAATAAAGAATGTCCCATCCTTGGGTTAATATACATCCTAAAATTCCAAATTCCCCTATTCCAAAAATTATTTTCTGCTTGAGTTCAAATCGTAACCTTTAATGAATAACACACAACCTTTTCAACGAACTCTAATGACATTTGAGTATGTAGTGAATAATTTATATCACTTAATAATAAATTTAATTAATGTAATTGATAATCGATTTAATGTTAAAAAAATTTTAATATTTAGTTTATAAATTCGTGAAATTTTTTTTTTATATATACAATAGGATGGTATTCAAGATTCTTTTGGTTAATCTATGCTAAGATAGGTGCCCTTTTTTTGGCTGGTAATAATACTCCCTCCTGAACCCATTGGTGGGCTGTTCATAGGATATATAATGAAGTCCACCGATGTTCAACAAATAGAAAAATGTCTCATCCTTGGGTTAATATTCATCCCAAAAATTCCAACTTCCAAATTACTCAATTCCAAAAATACTTTTCTGCGTCTATTCAAATCGTAACCTTTAATGAATAGCACATAAGCTTTTCAAAGAACTTGAATGACATTTGAGTATGTAGATTTAATAATAAATTTAATTAATTTAATTGATAATTGTTTAATGTTATATTTTTTTTTAATATGTAGACTTGCGAGTATACAGAATTGATACATTCATGAAAACCTATTTTTATATATATGCACTAGGATAATATTTAATATTCGCCGATGTGCCATGAGTCAGGCTATTACATTACACCTAGCTAAATTTGTTTGGAAGCATTTTTAAAGAACGTTCTTCTTAATTGTGCTATAAACGAGAATTTTGAGAAAAATTTATATTCAAATAAAAAAAGGTTAATTTTAATTAAAATTGTTCTCCTTTCTATTAAAATTCATTAACTTTAATTCAAAAACATTTTTTTGCATTGCTCTAACTAAATCCTAAATTTTTTTATTAAAAACGTCACTTAATTAGTCTGAAATTGTGGAAGATGGTTGTGAATATCACATTTGTTCATTAAAATTCTCTTAGTATTGCAAATTACCTTTAAAATTGCTCTTAATACAATTGTAACTATTTCTTTTAATCATGAAATTATGTACATTTTTCAAAAAGATATAAGACATAAAAATTCTTTGAAATATTGTACCTTGGTCACATCAAAGATGAATCAAATATGAATCGTATCAGTTAATATACAAAAAAATACACATACATATAATTTCAAATTCAGAACTTAATTTATTAATTTAAAATTACAAACTGCAGTATTGTTCTGGAAAGGAATTCTGCAAATTTCTTAATGTATTTGCTACTTTTAAAAACTCTCTGTCGTAATGTCTTGCTAACCTCACAAGTGGCACTGTGATAACTTGCTGACATAGAGTACTGAAGAACTTTGATTCGAATACGCTGGCGGCGTTAATTGAGGTCACAGTTCTCAAAGACTGCATCGGAGATTGGAACATTAATAATGTTTCAATTTGTGTTCGTATTCTTCATTGTATAAATGAATCACGCATTTTTATTTATTTCGCTGGAATTTTTTAATCAAGAAATAAATGCATGTTGCTAAAAAATAATAATGTAATAATGCAATAATTGCATGCCCCTAAATCTGTCCACAATAGTCATGCATCTAAATCTGTCAAAAAAACTTAAATAATATGCATTTCAGTACATATTATTTGAGTTTTTTGGAGAGATTTAGATGCATGATTTTCCAAAAATACAATTTTTCAGAGTTTTCCATATTTCAGTTTATTCTCAGTTAAGGATCAGTTTATCTTCAAAATAATTAAAAATGAGTATTCTTATTATTTAATTTATTTGTATTTTTTTATTTATTTATATTATTTATTAATTTATTTACATTGCTATTATTGTTTTTATTTATTAATTTAATTTATTAATTTTTTATAATTTTATTATTATTATAAGTATTTTATTTTTACTATTTTTTTAAAAGTAAGTATTATTATTTAATCTGTTTAAGCATTAAAATTAGTTTTTTTAAATAAACATTCAATAAGGTTTATAAATCTCAAAAAATAGGAATCAGATAGATAAAAAAAAAGCTAGGGAAATATGTATTATAAAACTTCTTGACAAGTATCATTAACAAAAAAAAAATTTAAGGCGAGGAATTACAGACATTTTATATACATCATAGTATGTAAAAATTAAATTGAATTTTTAACTATAATACTCTACTTAATGTTTTTTCAATAATTATGCTCATAGCTTTAATGTATTTAATATCCTTCTATTCACCTACATATTCTTTACATTTAAAAAAAAAAAATTTAAATTCTGTAATGCATTTTCGATATAATTTTGCATTTATTTTTCACATTCTATTTATAAAATGAACGTAAAAAAAGTTACTTTACAATTTTTTTGGTTGTTAAATCATCTTGTCATTTTTTTTTTTCATGTGAAAATGTTAAAAACTCTCTGTTAACATTCTCATTTTGAAGAAAAATTAATAACCCTTTTGTGAGTGATTAATCATTACATTTTTTTTTTATAATGAAAACTTGAAAACTTTTATAAACAAATAGAATTAATTAAGGATATTTTTTGGCACATAGTTCAAAATAGAAAGCTGGAAAATAAATTCTGGTAATTAATCCATCTGTCACTTTCAGAAAATTTGCATTTTTATTGGAAAAGAACTTCAAAAAAATAAAACTTCTTACTTAACCTTTATAGCAATTAAAGAGGAGAATTTTTTCGATGGCCAACATAAGTTCTTTTTTATATTTATATTAAAAAATACTTTAAAAAACTGTTTTTAATCGTGTGGATTAAGAAATTAAGCATTTCATTAATAATAGTCCTATTTCTATATATTTATTTTTAATTTGTTTTGAAATATAAATCTTTTTTGTTTTTTAAAAATTCATTTCACATT
The DNA here is from genome assembly GCA_021605075.1 of Caerostris darwini. NCBI lineage: Eukaryota > Metazoa > Arthropoda > Arachnida > Araneae > Araneidae > Caerostris > Caerostris darwini. The sequence continues at coordinate 212,894 of BPLQ01012603.1, read as the reverse complement.
TCTTTTCAGTCTAATAATTCCCCAAAGATTTTTTTTTGAAAACGAAAAGTAATTAAGCAAAGAATAAATTTATTGAATTGTTTTAAACCAATTTGTCTTAATGCATTATTTTAAATCACTGAAAAACTAATATTTTTTTCATAGAAGTGTTTGATTAAAAAAAGAGTATTTAATTCTGATATAGTTTATAAATTCCTTCTTTTTTCCAAAAACTTATAATTTCTTATTAATTTAATTTTAAAATATTTTTTTATCTAAACGCAATTTAAAAATTGTTTTCATAATTATATGGCTAATTAATTTTACATAATCTTTTTTAGATAGTTAATGTACAGGGTGATTATAGTTAAAGTCCCACTTTCAAAATGCTGTAAAAAAAGAATCACTTGTCAAAATGAGTTCAAATTTGAACTGAAGATATTTGAAGAAGTGGGAAACGTGGCGGCATCCAAAAATAATTCCAAAGTATATGAATAGATGGCGCGGTAAGCTGCATAAAGAAAGGGAATTCGGTTGCCAGTGATATTTTGGGTCGAAATGACAAAATATTTGGCATGAATTACACATTAAACCAACTGTAGTGTTCAATGTGCTTGATTGTTTTGGTTTTTTGAAGCAAAAAATGTTTTCCAAATCATTCAACAGTTCTGACATTGTTAGTGGAAATCTATCCTCATTGGATGGAAAAAATCGATGGAACATTTTTTAGTAAATTTTTTTGAGGACATACCGTTTCCCCGATCTTCAAGTATCTTCAGTCCAAATCTGAACTCATTGTGACAAGTGGTTCTTCACGGCATTTTGAAAGTGAGACTTTAATTATAATCACCCTGTAGTTAAAAACCTTAAGACATTTTATGAAAAGCAATTGAGTTTCCTGTTCCGATGTGGGATAAAAACACGTGAGATTGAAAATATTTTTATCTTGTAATGAGTAAAACTAAAATCTTTTTATGTAATTTTTCCTTACTGTTTATTTCTTCCAATAAAACCCATGTAAATAAAATTGCGATAGAAATATGCCTTACGTTTTCAAGGAAAATATAAAATGGTCTCAACGAAATTTATGTCATTAAATATACTGTATAGAAATGGTATTTTTCATTTTGAAATCTCTTTCTAATATAAGAAACTTCATTCCCTATTATATTATTTATTTATTATTTTATATTATTATTATTTTATTTATTTATTAATTAATTGTGTTCTTCTTTTATAATTTATTATTATTATAAGTATTTTATTTTTACTATTTTTTAAAAGTAAGTATTATTATTTAAACTGAGTAAGCATTAAAATTAGTTTATTAACATATTCAATAAAGTTTATAAATCTCAAAGAATACAAATCAGTTGACAGATAACTAAAAAACTAGTGAAATATTATACAACTTTCTGACAAGAACTATTAACAAAAAATAAATTTAAGACGAAAAAATTACAGATATTTCATGAACATTACAGTATTAAAAAACTAGATTGAATTTTTAATCATAATACTCTACTTAATGTTTTTCAATAATTTTGTTCATAGCTTACTTTAATTTATTCAATATTCACCTACATATTCTTCACATTTAAAAAAGTTGCAACATTTAAAAAAAATGTTGTAATGCATTTTCGATATATTTTTGCATTTATTTTTAACATTTTATTTATGAAATGAGTAAAAAATTGCTTTGCAATTTTTTTGTTACTAAATCCTCTTGTCATTTTTTCTATCATATGAAAATGTTAAAAACTTTGTGTTAACATTCTCATTTTGAAGAAAAATTAATAGCCTTTTTGTGAGTGATTAATCATTAGATTTTTTTTTATAATGAAAACTTCAAAGCTGTCATAAACAAATAGAATTAATTAATTATATTTTTTGGCACATAATTCAAAATAGAAAGCTGGAAAATAAATTTTGGTAATTAATCCAACTGTCACTCTCTAAAGATTTACATTTTTATTGGAAAAGAACTTCAAAAAAAAATAAATAAAACTTCTTACTTAACCTTTAAAGCACATAAAAGAGAAGAATTTTTTACTACACAGCATAAGTTATTTTTGCTATTTATATTAAAAAATTCTTTAAAAAAATGTTTTAAATTGTGTGGATTAAGAAATTAAGTATTTCATTAATAGTAGTAATGCTCTTCTACATTTATTTTTAATTTGTTTTGAAAAATAAATCTTTTTTTTAATACATTTCCCGTTTCTTTTCTGTCTAATAAAGCCCCAAAGATTTGTTTTCGAAAACTAAAAAGTAATTAGGCCACGAATTTATTCGATTGTTTTAAATCAATTTGTCCTAATCCATTATTTTAAATCACTGAAAAACTAATATTTTTTTTCTTAGAAAGAGCTTGATTAAAAAAAAAAGAAAGAGTATTTAATCCTAAAATAGTTTATAAATTGATTTTTTTTTTTCAAAAAACATAGAATTAATTATTATATTTAATTTTAAAATATTTTTTTCGTAAACACAATTTAAAAATAGTTTTCAAAATTATATAATTAATTAATTTAATATAATCTCTTTTAAGATAGTCAATGTACAGGGTGATTATGATTAAAGTCTCCCTTTCAAAATGCTGTTAAAAAATAACCAGTGGTTATAATGAGTTCAAATTTGAACCTAAGATACTAGAGGAAGGGGGAAACGGTACGGCATCAAAAAGGATTTCAAAGTGTATTATTAGATGGCGCTGTAAGCGATATAAAGAAAGTGAATTCTGCTACCAGGGATATTTTGAATCGAAATGACAATGTATTTGGTATTAATTGCACATTAAACAAAAGGTAGTGTTCAATATGCTTGATTGCTTCGGTTTTTTGCTGAAAAAAATGACTTCCAAGTCATTCAACAGTTGTGACATTGTTAGTGGAAATCCCATCCACCACGGCAAGGTCATGCCACATTGAATGGAAGAAATCGGTGGACCATTTTTTAGAACTTTTTTTTGAGGACATATCGTTTCACCCTTCTTCAAGTATCTTCAGTTCAAATTTGAACTCATTGTGAAGAGTGGTTCTTTTTTTACTGCATTTTGAAAATAGGACTTTAATTATAATCATCCTGCAGTTAAAAACTTTTAGACATTTTCTGAAAAGCATTTGTCTCTCCTGTTCCGATGTGGGATAAAAACACGCAAGAGAGAAAATTCTTTTTATTACAGAAAGAGTAAAACTATAACCTTTTCATACAATTATTTTTTCCAATAAAATCCATACAAATAAAAATTCAACAGAAATATACCCTACTTTTTCAAGAAAAATATAAAATAGTCCAAATGAAATTTATACCATTAAATATATTACATCTAAATGGTGTTTTTTATTTTGAAATCTCATTCTAAAATACGAAATTTCATTCCCTCTTAAATTCTTTGAAATATAAAATCATGGAACATGTTTTTAGTCTTACCTATATTGAATATGTATTTTTCTACTGCTGGTGAATTTGGAATTAAGTCGTTATTCAATAAAACTTTAAATATGTAGCAGATTCAACGTTGCTGAGACTGCACCTTGAACACTACACTCCAATTTTTGCCACCGCAATTTTAAACAAACATCAAACATCCCCAAGGGTATCGCACTCTTTTTCTACGACTCTTTTTTCTTTTGCATACCCATCTTGTTCCTAGGAATATATGGTACCCTATCAGTTTAAAAAAAGAGGGATACATTGGCAAACCTCATGTATGCCAGCTTACAGGCGGATATTGAGGACAGGACAGTGCTTTTTGGGAGAACTTGGAGTCAATACCTCGAATTTTCGTGTCGCATGGGAGAAATACCAGTAAAACTCCTACCAGACGTACTGACTATTGGGCGAAATGCTTTATACACATTGTCGCAATCGCCATCGAGACTCCTCGTTTCCGAAACTAGTGACTATAACAATACTGTTAGTACATTCAAAACTCAGCCCTCCCCTGATCCAGCCCGCCTTATACTAAAGGAAAATCAAATGAAAACACTGGATGAATAAGCGATGTCATCTACAGAATAGAAAATTATGTAGGACAGAAGAAGGCATGATAAGTCTGGTGATCTGACAGGTCAATTATATTAGACCACCACTCAAGGTCCACTGTTTGCGGATTATGATCTCTAAAAGGTCTAAAAAATTATCCCTAAAGCATATGCCTCCTGCATTTTAGTGAGCTTCCTTTTCGCTACATACTCCTGCATATTGACTGTAGGGCCTAAATCTTTTAGTGGACCAATACGGCTGAAACTTCCTTGATGGAAAAATCTCCCTGTGGTCGATTATGAATCCATCCGTTCGATTCCTGATATACACAATTTGAGCAAATACCAACAATATCTGTTGGACATTTCAAATACAATCACCTTGGGACATTGTCAAGAAGACTAGACAAATTGCGATCCTGGTCCTCTGTCTCGTTCCAGACGGCTAATACAGCCCTTAGGTTTTGTAAAGGTTCATCAGATACACCCGGAAACTTAAAATAAATAGTTAGTTTCATTTTAAAATCACACATACTATACCAGTGTGTTAGCCATAAAAACTAAAGCTAATATTTTACAACCGGACTTGGAGTACCCATTATGGGATACGTTCCTTATACAAGCAATGTGCAGTTCCTCATAACTCTCCCTAGCCCTGTATGACGTATGTCTTCTAATTCCACGTTCTTTTAATCATCCATTCTATAATCACTGCCTCGGTGTATATAATGAAGTGTTTATGTAGTATCGGATACTTGGTCCTACAAACAATGTGTAGTTCATTTATAACTCTTCTTAGTTCAGTATGACAAATATATATCTCCTATCTCCACATACGTATAATCCCTTATAATTATCCATTCTGCAATCGCGGAGTCAAAGTCAAAAATAACGCAGTGTTTACGCAGTATCGGATATGTTTCTCCTACAAGCATTGTGTAGTTCACTCATAACACTCCACAGTCCTGTATACTGCTAATATCTGCTAACATCATGTTCGTATTATCATCCAATCTATTACCACTGTTGCAAAATGAAGTATTTGCTCATTATTGGATACGTTTCTCGTACAAGCAAGGAGAAGTTCATTCATAATACTAATCAGTCCTGTATGACAGATGTATATCTGCTAATTCCACATTTGTATAATCATCCGTCCTATTACAGCTACTTCAGTATCTTTTTTCGAGAACACTTGGAATTCCTCCACACGCACAATGCCATTTACAGCAACTGGAAACCATTTTCGATCCAGCACAGCTGTGTGATTCCAAGTCTTCAAGTTGTACTCTACTTTTCCTACAAATTAATAAACTTGATACTAGTACATTGTATAAATTAAACTAAATAAAAATTTATAAACTTTAACCTTGGTGAGGATTAGTACATATCTTTAAGCAAACAGTAAACACCGTTTTTATTTTTTTTTATCTTTCTAGGATACGATCTGTGACTCTGGATATACCCCCTCGAGAGAAAATATCCTACTTTTCCGGTGGATCCTCTCCGGAAATCTCCATCAAAGATGTCGGTGACAGGATGGAATCTACACAGATGACATTCGCCGGTCCATCGACCACCCTCTGTCCAAAGTCGTCGATTCTGCAGAGTGCCACACGTAGAAACGCCCCTTCCTCCAAGAACAACAATCACGTCAAATTCGTCACCCCTGCAACAACGCTGGATGCCTCGCATACAATGAAGGTGGACGTGGTGTTGCACCAGATAGCAACATGTGCAGCCGAGTCCATAGGGGCCGATATTAGCTGCAAGACTTGGAGGAATGAGGAATCCCCACCCCTGCAGACGATCGAGACAGGGGTGGAGATCGATTCCCCACAACCAGAATCGCCAAATAGGTAGCATAAATCTTCAGCTATGTGATGATTATTGTGAATGGATGAATTACTGATATGTGGTATTACTTCATGCTGTTTAATACGATGTCAAGCCCAAAATTTTAGATATCTTTCATTCTATTTTGAGGTGACAGAGAATAATGTACTCTGTATAAATCTGTGGTATTGTCCTCAGAGTTAGTTTTGAATCATGCATGTGTCATCTAGTCAGAACTATTATCATTCAGCTGTTTTTTAAGCAACAATAAACAAAATCGTCAAATGTCATGATGGTATTCAAAACATCAGTTCCGGTAATACTAGTTTTATTTTTATGGTTGTTATTTTTAAGTCAATAAGGTTTTTCCTCAATCATATTAGCGATTTTTTTGAAATCATTTTTATTATTGCACAGGAACAACGAATAGTAAATAATATCAAAGATGCAAGCGTATCACGTCTTAATATAGTTCTGCTTTGTTAATGGACAAAAAAAGGTTAACCAATGCTTTTTAGAAATACTGTATTGTTTTCAAATTAGGTTTGTTTAATGACACTTATACCAACGTGATCAAATTTGTATTTAAGTTCCTTACTAATTCTTTATCTTGGAAAAAAATTTAAAAAATGCACTAATTTTTTATTTTCACTTAGTATGGCGTCGAGATCAGAATTTTATAAATAAATAATTCAGCCTTTTTGCATTTTTTAATTTTTATTTGAGTTTTGAGAATACTGACTTGGGTATAATCTTCGGTGTATTATATTAAATCTAGGCCATTCATCTCCATAATACATACCATTTTCACTGTTTTTCTATACATTAAAAAATGCAAAATATGCTAACTTTTAACTGCACGAGATTATGAAATAATGTTAGTTTGACTTGACATTATGAATTCCAAGGCAAAGGGATGGTTTTCTAACTGGACACTATCCATTTTGTAACGACATAAAAAAAATGCCAGCAAAACATCATAAAGGAAGTAGCAGAATATCTATTGCATCCTTATTCAAGTACAATTAATTTTGATGGATTTAATAAATGTAGCTTTTGATATATACCCATGAAATAAAATAGATTTCATTTCTGTATGGTCTATTGTAAACTGTGGAATGACAATTTATTTTGCTGAACAATATTTGAGGAATAAGGAAAATGGCGGACTACCTTTACTTTTAAAAGTCTCAGACCAATGGAATAAGGAAAATGGTGGACATCCTTTACTTCTTAAAATTCTAAGTCCTAAAGTAATAAGGCAAATGACGAACATACTTTACTTTTTAAAAGTCTCAATTTCAATGGAATGAGGAAAATGGCGGACATCCTTTACCTTTTTAAAAGTCTCAGCACCAATGGAATAAGGAAAATGGTGGACGTCCGTTACTTCTTAAAATTCTAAGTCCTAAAGAAATAAGGCAAATGACGAACATACTTTACTTTTTAAAAGTCTCAATTTCAATGGAATGAGGAAAATGGCGGACTTCCTTTACTTTTTAAAAGTCTCAATTTCAATGGAATGAGGAAAATGGCGGACTTCCTTTACTTTTTAAAAGTCTCAATTTCAATGGAATGAGGAAAATGGCGGACATCCTTTACCTTTTTAAAAGTCTCAGTACCAATGGAATAAGGAAAATGGTGGACTTCCTTTACTTCTTAAAACTCTAAGTCCTAAAGAAATAAGGCAAATGACGGACATACTTTACTTTTTAAAAGTCTCAGTCCTAAAGGAATAAGGAAAATGGTGGACATCCTTTGCTTTTTAAAAATCTCAGTACTAAACTAATACGTAAAATGGCCGACAGCCTTTACTTTTAAAACTCTCAGTGCTAAAATATGGTTTTATATCATATACTACAATACAAGATATTAAAATCGAATGCTTACTATGAAAGCCTCTGCTGTCTTTGATGGGCAACAAAATAGTTTAATAACTGATGTGATTCAGTTTTTGAATTTCTTAAATATTTTTTATCGAAACAAAATTTAACAAACGATTGTGCATGCTTTTACTTTAATTCATAAATACAGATAGAGATTTGCAAATTCTTTAATGTGTAATTAAATATAAAGTTGCTAACAATTAAAATTATATTTATTAGGACATTTTTCAGTTATCATAAATTTATGGTGTAGAAACAATTTTAAAACTTGCATTTTATTTTCTATGTGAAATTAATATTCATAAATGTTTAATAATTTAATAAGAATTTTATGTTATTGTAGATAAAATAAATGGTACAAAAAATTTAGTGGATCAGTATGAATGTCCCGGTACAAATAAATGCCCCAGTACTAACCAAAAATGTATACAATGCCAAACGGCAAAGACATTTATTATGCAATAAGACTATGTAAATTGCTGTGAAGTAAATTGTTGAACTTAATAAAATAAATATTCAGTCTGGAAATGAAACCATTCAAATCCAACAAATAATTCCCAGCAATCCAAGTCACGGATGGATTTTAATGATAATCCACATCTGAAACGAACTTCTGGGAATTGTATAGTTCCACGATAATATTAACTGTGCTGTACTATTCATTCATCTGAATGTATTTTACGTCAACAGATATCATTGTATTGTGTACAAAAAAATTATCACGATGATTATAAAATATTGCAGAATAATAAAATATGATAAAACTCATCAAACACCTGAGTTCCCAATGCATTTTACTGAAATAAAAACAATATTATTCTGCCTTTTTGTCTCTTATTTTCTTCTACAAAAACTCAGTTCATTTTATTTACATTAAGTTTTATTAACACATCATGAAATTACATCACATCTTTATTTATACAAATGGCACATAGATTTATTTTTTTGTGTTTAATTAACGCAGAAGCAAACTATCAGCTTTATAGCAACTTTTCCTGCGTAACACCCAAATCGCATCTAGTCATAGATGGTTCGGTGATTTCAGGTAAGTTTAAAATTGATAAGCTTAATAATTAATTACCATAAACTAGACTCCAATATTCTAACTGCATTAATCTTATTAAAATTTATAACATTATTCTTTCAGTTATAATCTATATTATCTATAACTCTTGTGGTATTAATTTCATTTACTGCTTTTTATAAACCCTTCATTCTGCTTGTAACGTCTTGGCTTATACTAGACCTAAAACGGCTTCAAGAAGAAGGACATTTTCAGGTTCATGGGAACAATTTCATTTTAATGCACAAGCATTTTATACATCTATACAGAACTCTATTTACATAAAATGAAAATTAAAAATAATTTGATTCACAAGTGCAGTTCACTCCAAGGACGGAGATTTTCAGAATTCTCGAGTCAACGTCGAATCTAAAAATATGAGGTCTGTTGTAGACCTTAATTATCACAAGGTGTGATACACGAAACCACAAGGGGTTCGCTTTGAAAAAAACAGGCGACGAATACCCCAGCCTATTCAGTCACTTCAGAGAAAAAAAAGGGAAACACTTCTTGTCGACTCATCGCATATCTCTCTCTCTTCTTCACCAAAAATCTCCTTTTAAAACAATCTGTCAATAAGAGGTGCAGTTTCCCTCACTTCTCATTAGAGTAGACATTTCTCAGTTCATGATCTATCACCCATCACGATGGAACAACTCATAGTATATCATATTCAATCTCTAGTTGTTTCGACCTGTGAAGGTCGAACAGACATTCTCTAATTTCATGAGGTCTCATTATACATGACACCGAATATCTGCTATCAATGATGACTATCAATTTGAGTGGCAGGTTGTTCTCGTTAATACAAAACACTAATTCCATGTAATATGATACGCACGATAATCATAAACATACATACTTTTAAAAATATACTTTTCAACATATCATAACATAACATAATCATAAATAAACATAAACACTTTTAACATGATCATAAATATACTTTTCAAATAACATACATTTCTCTCTCCTGGAAATTAAATGCTAAAACTCTTCTCGGGAGGAGAAAAAAATACGTGCATTGATTACAGTAATATTTTCCAACCCAACTGCTGAAAATACTAATAACTTTGACTTTTACAAAGAATTACTTACCAAATCAAATAACTAATGCGCAGATTACAATGCATTATCATTTTATCCATATTAAGGTACTTATTTAAAAAAATAACCTTTTCATTTAGCAGAAAGATCAACGTTGTTACAAAGAGGTAACATATTTGTCAAAGTTAAATGCTCCTTAAGCATTACTTAAGAAACAGAAAGACACATAATTAAACTCCAACCCACAAGAGTACAAAGAACATTTTTAATTTACCGTTCAGGGATTTGGTAGAATAGTTTTGCCGTAGTAATTAAAAGCATTTTTGGCGGCAAGGCAAAAAACAAAATTATCAAAGGAACTTTAAAAATATATATTTAACGAACTGTGCCCAATACGTAGCTTGTTTACTGCAATGCTGAAATTGTATTGACTTCATTATTTTTAATTGAAGTAATTTATTGTGGATTTAGAAATCTGACATTTAATATTATTTGTTTTGTCTGTATGAAAAAAAAAGTCAAATTTAATCGTTACTGTCTATCTTTTGAACAATTTATAATATAGTTTTATCGATACTTAACAGAAATGAATAAATAATTAAGATGTCATTATTTTTTGAAAATCTTATTAATTAATCCTTCTTTAAGATTTTTCTGTGATATAAAATAAAGTTAATTATTTCATTAAAATAGCTTTAATGTTATAAATTGCTTAATTATTTAAAAAAAATTTCCTTTTATTATACAAAAGTACGATGGTTGCCTAAGATTATACGACAGAAACTTTTTATTTTTCTATAATATACTAGCAGAACCCGGCATATGTTGTCCTGCCAAAAAAAAATGCATTGTAGAAAATTACATATCGCGAATATATACTCCATGTTCCAATATATGTGCATACAAATTTTCATATATGTCGTTTGGACGGTATACAAGATGAAGTGCTGCAGCACCCTCTGGTGGCAAGTTACAATAAAGTGGGTAGCGCGAACCTATACATCGAATCCATACTCGAGTACATATTATTGCGAATTTTGATAACGATTGGTTGAACGCTATAGAAGTTGATAGACTGAAGCACCATCTGGTGGCGGCAGTTTAGGAGGAGATCAGCGACAAACACGTGTAAAGAAGAATTATCTATATAAAGGTATACCGATTGCAGCTCCACCTTCCGGGTCCAATTGTGAATCTAAACCTTCCAGATACCCACTCAAACACACACAAAAATTTTCATCGAAATCAGTCAAGCCGTTTAGGAGGAGTTCAGTGACAAACACACGTACAGAAGAATTATTTATGTATAAAGTTGACGGTATTTGAGGACCTCATTTGTAACTTTTTCATTTTAAACTTTTAAACTAACAAGCTCTAAAACTTGCATCCAAACTAAAGCTATTAGCTAAACTAAAACTATAATCTCTAAAATTTACTTTTTCTTTCCACTACTTTTTTTCTTTTAAACTAACAACTATTTTTTCTCAACTATTTAAATTTGCGAAGGTACCATTAGTGGTTAAGGACTGCAGTACTGAAACTGCTTAATGGAACTCCTTGAACTTAATATTTTTTGACATTTTTATCAAAACTATTAACCCATCACGTTCTTTCCATTATTGACCAACTAGAAGGTGACAAGAGTGCTAAATAATTAAGAAAATATATTTTTGCACCACTGGGCTATTTTAATGATATTTTTATGATGTGTCATTTCTTGTGTATCACACGCTTATGTATTAATATAGTAATCCATTTATGTATTAATGTAGTAATCCATTTATGTGTTAGTGTAATAATACACTGCATATGAACTTACACATTACAAAATTAAATGTCAAAAAAGATGAACAAATTACGATACAGGGCGACTCAACAGCCATGGGAGGGTGAAGAAGGGTGGTGCAGCTTGCTAAAACATACATTTTTTGTATATGAATGTAAGGTTGAAAGTGACACGTGGAGGCACGAACAACAAAATAAGACATAGAAAGAAAAGCAATGTTTCGTTACAACATCATTTCAAAGTGCTTCTTTGATTCGATGAATGCTCAAAATTGAGACCACCAGCAGTAATCCATGCTTGGAAAGAGTGATTGATGAACAATTCTAAAAATGCTAAGCATTTTAATACATTGTGTATGAACCAACACATTGCATAATTAAATGTCAAAAAATTCGAACAAAGACTGGGAGATTCAACAGTCATGTTACAAACTTTGAAGTTGTGGTACAGCTTACTAAAACATACATTTTTGTATAGGAATATAGGGTCTGAAGTGAGGCATGAAGGCACGAACAAAGAAAAGGAGACATAGAAAGCAAAACAAATTGTTTTTTTTTTTTACAACATCATTTCAAAATGCTTCTTTGATTCAATGTTTACAATGAATGTTCAAAATTGCAACCATCAACAGCAAGACATACTACAGTGCCCAAAAAATAAGAACAATTTTTATTTTTTTTTCAAACCTTTTTTTCCCGATAGTCAGAAAGCACAGTTCAACGCGCCTATGTTTTTCCAAAAAAAAATTCAGTGTTTTCGTTACCAATCGTGATTTGAAGCATTCGAGGCCCAAAATGGAATTGACCGATCCTTTTGAAATTCCAACATCATCAGCAAGGTCTCTATTTGTAAATCGACGGTTTGCAAGCACCAAATCTTTAATGCTTTGGACGTGAGCTCCGTCGGTTGAGGTTAAGGGTCGACCAGAGCGTTCTTCGTCTTCAACGCGTTCTCTGCCTTCTTTGAACTGTTTATACCACTTGTAAACATTTCTTTCCGATACATGAATGCTCACCGAATGCCTTCTGCAACATTCTATACGTTTCCACAAACAAAATTGAATGCAAGTTCTTTGCTCAATTAAATCAGACATTTCAAAAATCGCTGGAATCAATTTTAGCGTCTCACAAAGCCAAGTGTGATTCAAACACTAATGAATATTTTGACGTCAAACTTCACACATATGTCAAGGACAGTGCCAGCAAACTAAAAAAATTAAAATTCCTTAAGCTCCGGGAATTTTAAATTGAAAATGGGTCTTACTTTTTGGACACTGTAGTACTTGGTGCCGTCGAATGAGTGATTAATGAACAGATGCCAATCATTTCGTGCAAGCTCGCAACCGTAATGGATAGTCGAGCAACGAAGACCTCAATTGAAAACGCAATTGCAAACACTGAATAAGAATAAAATAAAGTGTTCATCGGGCTTACCAACCAGAGGAGTTGAAACTCGTCACGTGACAGGTATCAGGGGGAGCATTGTGTCTAGCTGTTGTGAGAAATTTGTTAAGCGTATTCGTTCCTCAACGCTTCACTTAGGACCCTGCATTCCTATACAACAATTTCAAAAAAGCATTTTTGTAATTATATAAATCTTTTAATTAAACAAAATAAAGGAAATAATTAAAGGAAATTTTGTAATTAAAGAGGGACCTTTGTAATTGAAAGGAACTGCGTAAATTATAATGGAATTTTGTTCTTAATTTGCAAGTGCCGTGTCTTTCGATAGCAATTTATTCTTTTAAATATTCAAACATTCTGTCTAATAAATAGTACATTTTATAAATGGCTCAACCGGCTGAAACTGCAAACCAAAAAGAGAGACAAAATTTGGACACGTAGATATTTTCAATGCAATATCATTAAAACATTCCGACATACTTCTTTTTTTGGTAAAAAATAATTTCTTTCGTATAATACAGTCGGGAAAATTGTGAAATTTGTCCATCCCGTTGTTGAAGCGAAATATATTTTGAGTTATTTAATTAAAAATCACATAAAAAAATTTCAATTTTAGCATAATATATTGGCAACTTATATAAAATTTCAAATGTATTTTCTCTTATAAAATTCAGATTTACTTTACAACTATTCGAGTATGGATCTTATTATTTTTAAATCCTATTTATCAGAAAAAAAAGCAATATATATTCGGGATGATTGTAATTAAAGTCCCAATTTCAAAATGCTGTAAAAAAAGGATCACTCTTCACAATGAGTTCAAATTCGAATTGAAGATACTCGAAGAAGGGGCAAACGGTACGGCATCAAAAAATATTTCTAAAATATATTAATAGATGACTCTGTAAGCGGCATAGTGATATTTTGAATAGAAATGGCAACATATTTGGCATGCGTTGCACATTAAACCAATTGATGTGTTGTGGTTGATTGTTTCGGTTTTTTGACGGGAAAAAATGACTTCCAAGTCCTTCAACAGTTGTGATACTATTAGAGGAAAGCCCATCCACCATGGTAAGGCCATACCAAATTGGATGGGAAAAATCGGTGAAATATTTTTCAAAACTTTTTTTTTGATGCCGTACCGTTTCCCCTTTCTTCAAGCATCTTCAGTTCAAATCATTGTGACGAGTGGTTCGTTTTTTACAGCATTTTGAATGTGAAACTTTAATTATAACCATCCTGTATATAAATATATATATATATAATGGTTTATACTTACTTAGTGTGTAAACATATCATTATATATATTTATTTATTTATAATGATTGATATATACTTAGTGTATAAACATTCATGAAATAAAAAAAATTAGTAAATAGAATAAATGCATAATTAGTACTAGGTTATATTAGAAGATGGGCAAAGGAAATTGCTTGTAGTAATCTTTATAATAATCCCTGATCAATAATATTTTTTATACATTTGAATCCATATCACAGTTTAACGTCATTAACAAAATGAATTATTTAGCTAATATATACTACATAAGAATCAAAACATTTTATTATACTTGTATAATAACAACTTCATAACACTACTGAACCAAGACATAGTTATAAATATATTAATATATAAATGCTCTTTAATTTAATTGTGTAGAAAATTTTTATAACAAAAACATTTGCTCAAGTCAAAGTCCATTAAGAATTACAAAAACAATTAACTTAAAAGCAAGATATATTAATTCAATCTGAAATTATTATCTGGATTTATTCGTATTATGAGCCCACATAATGGAAGTAATGTTTGATAATAATGAAGAAGGATGAAAAAATTTCCTATTAAAAGATTGCATGTGTAATAATATCTTGCAACAAAGAAATATTATGCACATTAAAAAAAGTTTTAGATAGTGGTGTTTTTATTGACTATTATGCTTAATTTCACACTATTATGCTTATTAATAAGATCGTGCATAAAAAAATTCACCCTCTTGCCAATTTTTAATTTCATACCATTAAATTGCGAGAATATATCTTGAAACAAAATTTAATAACAAAAATTTAGATTAAAAAAACTGATACTACTTTATTTGTTGCCGTGATAATGCATCTGAATTACCAATATCGATCAAAATACTGAAAGCAAAGAGAAAAGGTTTAATATTTATTGGTAATTTTTACTAAACACCCCAGGTAGAAAATTATTATCCTAAGCAACATTTCGTTGTCAAAGTACACAATTTTGTATACACAAATCAGAGACATAACTCAATATTAATTTTAATGTTGGTAATTTGCTGAGGTTCATCTTTAAAATTGTCATTTATTAATCTGATTTATAATTTATAGAGTTTTGTTTAACTACAAAAAATTTAGATAAAAAAATTGATACTTTTTATTTGTTGCTGTGATAATGCATATGAAATACTAGATACCATAACACCATTAAGGAATGCTATTTTCTTGAATAACATTTTTAAATTGTGGAGACACATTTCAAGTGTTTGTTTGGTTTTTTTAATTCAAGTGTCTAATGACATCAAAACTGTGCAATTAAGTAATACCAAAAGCGAAACACAATTTAGTTACTTGCCAATTTTTAATGTTCAAACCCATTAAGGTTTATCTTAATATCATATATACATCAATATCACATATAATTAATTGGATTTTGGAGACCATGTTCTTTAGTTATTGTGTCCAGCAATGAAATCTGGTAACTGAACTCGTGGCAATGGGCTGTCGCCATACTATATGTCCAGTTCCGCCAAGATGATGACATGGCAGATATACCATATCAAGGCGGCAACTACTTTGTACATCTAGCCATAAAGCTACAAGATTTGTTTGCGAAGCATAAAAGGTACTGTAATTCAATAGATGCTCAATATTTAATCACAAATTTAAAAGAATTTTATTGATGGAGAAAGAAAAGATAATTTTGTTGATGGATAATGACAGGTCTATATTGATAGAAAAAGAAAAGACAATTTTGTTGATGTATAATGACAGATCTTTGTTGATAAAAATGAAGAGAAAACTTTGTTGATGGATAATGACAGAGCTTTGTTGATGGAAAAAGAAGAGAAAACTTTGTTGAGGGATAATGATAGATCTTTGTTGATGAAAAAAGAAGAAAAAACTTTGTTGATGGATAATGACAGAGCTTTGTTGATGGAAAAATAAGAGAAAACTTTGTTGATGGATAATAACAGAGCTTTGTTGATGGAAAAAGAAGAGATAGCTTTAATGATGGAAAAAGGAGAAAAAAAATAGATTTATTGATGTAAAAACAAATGTTGGCAGATTTTTATTCGTGGTTAAAAAAGAGACAGTTTATTGATGGAGAAAGAAGCAATGTTATCACTCTGTTGGACATGTTTTTCAGGTAATGTGTCCAAAGGAACATGAACATCGTTTTTTCACACATTAACAGCAAAATAAAGAAAATTAAATATGCAATTCGAACTTCTAGGGATATAATTTCATATTAATTAATAAAGGATTAATTCATATTTTTTTTTTTTGTCTAGGGTACTTACAGTTATCATTATTAATTTTTTTGTAGAATCATTGCTTCTTTTACCTTTTGCTACTTCTTACTGAAAAGGGCTTACTGTCATTAAAATTACGTTTTAAAGGTTAAACTAATTATAATTTGTTTTTATTGTCATTTGTTTTTATTTTAATTATAATTTCAAATTTGCCAGTGGAATAGTTTGCGTTTAATATAATTCGTCTTTATAAAAAAAATTCTTACAGAAAATATTAAGTTTATGAAAATTGTACCTTAATCACTCTAGTTCCAAAAAAAAGTAAGCAAAATTTTTGATTTACAAAGTTGATAATACTTGGCTTTAAAAATAATTCAATTTGTCATTATATCATTATACTATTAAATCAAGTATTCTGTTATATACTAAGTATTTCCATTGAAATTCTGCCCTGAAAAAAGAGGAGGCTTCGTTAATCCTAGTTTCTTCGCTATTTACGCCACTAGACACAGATATCTACTTTTGTCTTACTTTCCGTCTTATGTTAAGCTCGCCAATGAATTACCACAAATCTCCCTAAGCTATGCTATTGTTTCTTACGGGAAAAATTGCAAATGTTAGACCCTGTTCATTCCCAATTTGTTTAGGATTCTTTCAGCAAATCAAAATAAATTGGTATGTTATCGGTTAAAAGTGAGTTAAATGAAAAGTAAATTCTGGATTCAAAGTTAAATAAAATTAGAAATTAAACGCCATCTAAAAATATTTCTGTTAATGAAAAAAAATTTTCAATCAAAAATTTAAAACTTTTATTCCACTCAATTTGTGTACTACATATTAACTTTCAACCATTTATGATATCACTTTTCATTGAGAAATGAGAATTCCTAGCTAGACAGTGTGAATTAACTAACATTATTAATTGAGGAAATACAAAGTAATAAAATATGTTTAAGAATCTCAAATGAATCTGCAAAAGTACCTTGGTATATGTACTTGATCCGTTTCAGATCCTTGGATGTATACCGAAAAAGACGTATACCAAAAGAAATAAGAATAAAAAGAAGATAAAAAGAATAATAATAATATAAAGAATAGGAAAATAAGAAATCTGAAAAATAGAGCGAAAATGTTTAATTCCATTCCATAAAGCAATTCTATTATTAATGATATGTTATGCATTCATGCGAATGTATGCAATATCTTAATTACTGCTTAAAACGGAATAATATAATACAAAAGTAGTTAGACTGAATACATACAAAAATGAAAATTTACCATTTTTTAATTACTTGATCCTGTTTGAGGATCACCAGATTTGACGTTCCCAGTGCACTTTGGAAACCCTACAATAAATTACTCACAGAGGCGCCATGGAATATTGTTAAAGCTTTCATAATTATTTCACTTTTTTATGGTAAGATGCAATGTCTAAAGGAGCTGGTGTAAATTCATAACAGAAATAAATTTTTTCATTGTTAGATGATATTCCATAAAAATCAAAAGGAATGTAACGTCTTGGCCTCTACTACAGCTATAACGACTTCCAGAAGAGGGCCACTTTCAAGTTCATGGGAACACTTTAATTTTTATTTACAAACATTATATATATATATATATATATATATAAGTTTATTTACAAACATTATATATATATATATATATATGTACAGAATTTTATTTGCAAAAAATGAATATTAAAAATAATTTGATTCACAAGTGCAGTTCACTACAAGGACGGGGATTTTCAGAGTTCTCGAATCTATTTCACCAGCTATGAGGCAGACTTTAATTAACACATGGCGTGATACAGAAAACTAAAAAGAGTTTATTTTGAAAACAGGCGGAAACTGCAGCCTATTCAGTCACTTCAGAGAAAAAAACAACACTTCTGGTCGACTCATCGCAGAACTCCCTCTTTTTTCGAAAAACGTCCCTTTAAGAAAATCTTTCAAGAAGGGGGAGTTAGCTTTCTCACTTCTCATTGGAGTCGGCACTTTTTCAACCCGTGGTCTATCACCAATTTCGATACAGCAGCTCATCACATAATTCATATACAAAAACATGAAATACAAATAAATGAAATATGAAATAACTAATGATTCATAAAATAAATGTTTAACATAACATGATTGTTTGCCTAATTTAATTTTTTTTTTTGTATGCTTGGAACTGTATTTCAAGATCACCAGTTTTTACATTTATTAAAACTCTGTCCAAAAACTTTTCCCTTCACCAACACCTCACGATGTTTCAAAAATATTACATTGTCTGATCCTTTTAGACTAGTGAGGAAGAAGAAGGTCAAAAAACAAATGTCAAAAATTTAGCCGTCTTATTTAATTTATTATTCTAAAACCTTAGAAAGATTAAGAAATCCTTCCAAAACAAATATTAATGTAATCACTGGAATTGCATCTGCATATTTAAAATTCGGGTTCGAATTTCGATGTACTAGTCCTCAGAAGTGATGCTAAATTTTCCATCTGTCACTATTTCTAATAAAATTTTTCCTAAGGTTCATGGCAGAATACACTTGTTCAAATATGTAAGGAGCAAATATAGCACTGACTTTATGGACATGAGATATTAAATTTGGAAAAAGCTTTTGAGAGTTAAGATTTAAGAGAGGCCAGATTTATAAAATTTGGAACATTGAGAAGAATTTTTGGAACACAAACAACTGTTTGAGATGATTGGTAGATTATAAAGCAATTAATTCATGCTGCAAATCTTGCCTCACAGCATCCCGATTTGTGTTGAAAGGCATGGTCAAAATATTTAATTCTGCTTGAAGGGCAATGGAATCTTAAAAGAGGAGTTCAAACACAAAATGTAGTTTTCTCAGGTCATTTTCATAATTCTTAAGTTTGTCCTCATTTGCTGAGGGTATTGAATTTAACCTCGGGAAATGAAACAAGTCGGTCTCAGCTAGCTGTCCAGCAAATGGATCAAGTTTTAGTTTAAAATCTTTGAGAGGAGACCAGATAAATAAATTTTTTCTTTGCATATTGACATTTTCGTTGCACATATGACAAAGAAGATATGGGAAAAATGCAAAGTCTGAAAACCATATTGCCTCTTCCACCATTTCACACGCAGCAGAATGCTGTTTCTCATGAAAGAGTGGCATAATGTCTTCTTTCAGTTGTAAAACCCACACAAAACCATACCCTGCACTACGCCACCTAACTTTCGTGTAATACAGCACATCAGAGTGTTCAGATTTCTTACTCAATGTAGATTTACACAGAGCATCTTGATGTATATCGCAGTGTAGTAAAACTACATTGTGTCCCGAGATAACTTTGATTATCTTGTCCTATTTGGAGCTACGTCTGTCGTAATATCATATATGTATGTTATAAGTACTTTCAAAGTTGAACACTCTTTCAGAAATTCACGAAAAATATCACACGTACGTTTTAATTCCCTTTAAAGATCGCTTACATACCAGTTCCTCGATAATATCAAAGTTCTAATCAAAACTTCTTAAAAATAATACTAGCTGAGCAGTATCATTTATATCAGATCTTTCCACCATAGCTATGAAACAGAACTGGCTAATCTTTGGTTCGGACTGTGATGTCAGATTTTTATTGATAAATAGAACTCTAGTGGCCACCATTTTTCGAGATAAGCTTATAATCTCAAAATCCTTTTTCTTGTCTGGACATAAAACTTCATAAACTTGGAGCATGCATTGTTTAATGAACTGCCCATCACTGAGAGTTTTATTATCTTTAGTGATATTGTATTATTTGGTTTCGTTTGGTTTGTCGCTCTACGGTCATCTTGTGCACACTTTAGGCTAAACAGACCAAAACCTACAGTTTAACGTGGATTCCGCGATATTGTATGATACAATGTAACTTGCATATATATCTGTTGCCTGAATATTGTTTACTTTCTTAAAACAATTTTGCCTATCTGATAATTTTTTACAAAAATATTTTCTGCTTTTTGTTTTCTTTCATATTCGGACATTGCTTCATAATTAAAGTTCTTATGCTTTGATGTGAAGTGACTGAAAGCATTTTATTCTTTGAGGAATGCTACAATTTCATTGCAAATGAGAACAATACTTTGTAGATGTAAAAAAAAAATATTTCCAGATCCATTCATCTTTAAAATCACAACACTCTGAGATTCATCAAACCGTGAGATATATCACACTTTTACAAAATATATTTATTTTATAATGACCAAAGTAGTGAAAATAGACGTATTAAAAAAATACATTATGCGTGCATCCATATATTAAAGATTAATTGTCGAAATTATGAGAAAAAATTAACTTTGATTTTAAAATAATAGTCTTGTGAATATATGACAGATATTGTCTGTTTTATTTATGAGGTTACAGTTACGAGTTCGCAGAATAATTAAATTACATGCTGCGAAATCATGATGCGCGCGCATCTTGGAGCATCTAATAGAACAGGTTCTATGTTTCACTTTAAGTGACCTCAGTGACCATTTCGAGATGTGCACTGCGGATTGTTGATAGCAGAGCAAACCAGACACTTACGCACTTCAACTTACACCGGCGAATCGTTTTTCTTTTTAAAACGAAATTGATCAAACACGAAACACGCTCAGACATAACGGACGCTCACCTGCAACACCCATTACGATGGGCAAATACCCAAATGGAGATCGATTTGCCAAAAGCTAAGTGAAACAGTGGAGAAAGGAATATCGCACTAGTAAAATAAATCATTTTTAATGGTTTCATTTTTTTATTTCGTTTATATTGATATATTTTTTATATTTCATTTTGAGTGTTCTATATTTCTTTACAACGTGCGTTTAGTATAATTATTATTGCATTATTTATGTAATAATGTATAAATTACTATTATTCTTTCATTTACATGTTAGAAAAATTGTAAACAAAAATAATAGCTTACTATGTTTCAATTTTTCACTCAAAAAAAATGTCTCTAGTGGTCTAAATCTAATATGGGGATATATAATTTTTCATTTGGTCCGCGGAGTTATGATGCATTTCCAAAATGGCCGCAATATCATTTGGGTTGGCCACCTCTGATCTAAACCAAGAACGCAAACCCGTATGGACTCACTGTTGAAGGGAAAGAGGGCAACTTCTGTTGTGATGGAGCACTCGTAGGTAGAAGTCGGACTTGGCTCCGTGATGCTCTACAGTCATATGAGACAGGGACGAACAGCTTAAAGTTGATTCCTAGCCACTATAAACACCCATGGCCCCACCGAGACTTGAATCCGAAACCTGTAGCACCGACCACCAGAGCGCTAGACAGTTGGCCATTCAGACCCAGTGAAATGTGTTTTGATACCAGCTTTTTCAGAACATTACTGACGCAACCTTCAAACATTACTAAAGCATCACAATGAAATATGAAAGAATTTCCTTTTAATTAAACAATCAATATTTTATAACAACTGAACAACATTTCTCTGATTATTTAACTATTCAAACCGGATTATTAAAACCAATGTGGATTAGAGTCGAAACTAAAACCAAGTGCTATCACGGTTCAAATAAATCACAATAAATGGAGAGATTACATTCTCTTCCTCTGCTAAACCTCAAGATTAAAACTTCCAACTTAAGCAAAACAAAGTAAATAAATAATGTATTTTTAAGCTTATTTCCTTAAATTCCGTGATTACATTATCAGAGGATTTTACGTTTCAATCTTGAGGGAATGACTCAAACTTCTGTTTGGAAACTTTACCTAGCAGAAAAGTTCTAGAATTAAAACCATTTCAGTGACATAATTTTCTTAAAAGAATCCGAGGCTTACTTTTCATGGTGTTTAATTTTGCGAAACCATCTTACTGAAACTTTCTCAGGAAAAGCAGTAAACAGAATTTTCATTTTCTAAGCTCGTATTCTGGAATAATATTCTTAGAGGAAGGTGGTTAACGATTTTTGCTTCTAGTGTTATATTATTGATTTGCTGAATATTTTAAATCACTGTTTATTCGAAGGTTCTTCAGAGTTAGATATTATTAACTAGAGAGAGAGATTTCAGCAGAAAGTTTTTGATTTAAGTTTTGTTACGTGTTTAATTATTTTAATCCAATTCCTTGCTGCCACCAGAAAATAAATAAAAGAAATTTTACAAATAATTAATTAGAAAAATGTATTTTAATCAAAATATTTTAGTTTTTCAAAAAACATTTATTCCAATGTAGCAGATGAAACTCAAAAATTCTAACTTTAAGCTGTAATTTGATAATAAAAAAAAGCAGTTTAAATAGGAAAAACTTCAACACTGTTAAAAGTGAATACAAACATCCGTTTAATGTACCTCTGTGTTTCATTTAATTTTGTAAAAGTTTCTTAATTACATTAACCGGTTTGATTTTTTGTTATAATATTCTAAATGTTAAATTACAATTTGAAAAGTATGAGATAATAATATGGTTACTTTAAAAGACTATTTCTCGATATGTTTGGAATATATCAAAAATATATTTCTTGACATATTTGTACCATATCAAAAATATATTTCTTGACACGTTTTCTTGATTTTCTGTATTCATTTTGCCGGTATAAGTTTTTGTTTCATTAGTCGCACTTTACTCATTAGTTGCAAATTTCAGAAGAAGGCTCTTCGGGGGAAAAGGGAGGTTATCCTACTTCTGGTCTTCTGCATTCTCAATACATAGATCACGAAATCACAAAATTATTGATGTCATTATGATGTTTGATATCAATTCGATGTGTCAACATGTGTTCTAGAACCGTGTACCAGAACGAAATGCCTTCTGTGACAACTTTTCAACTTTTAGAAATGACCGCTCCTTATTTGGTGTTATTTTTGACAAGCCTTGAAAAACGAACTCGTCACACCAATGGTGCATGCAAATCATTGTCGTGATTACCACAGAAATTACTCACGTTTCCAAAGTAATAACTGTAAATAAAAGAAAAAATTATAAATCTAAACCATAACTTCAAATTAAAACTATAACTTTAAATCAAAACAATAATAAAAATTAAAGCAATAACTGTAAATCAAAACAAAAACTATAAATGAAAACAATAACTGTAAATCAAATGATTAGCAGTAAATCAAAGCATTAGCCATAAATCAAAGCAAAAAACTATGAATCAAAACACTAACTGTAACTGAAAACAATAACAGTAAATCAAAGCAAACTAATCAAAACAATAGCTATAAATCAGATCACCAGGTAAATCAAACAATATCTTCTAGCAAACTCGAAGACGATCTTTTCCCTCAATTGTATAAATTTGAACTTCAATTTAATTAAATTCGAATACATTGACCAAGACACATATTAGAGATAATATTAGAAAGACTTTGATTTTAAGCACTTGATGCAAAACAATTATTTAATAACGTTTATATTGATATTTTCGAGATGTTCTTTAAATTTCTTTAACTTGGATGTTTGTCCTCGACATTTTTATTAAAAAGTGAATTCCTATCTTGAAATCAAAGTATTCATACATCACAGCTCAAGTCAAGAAAGGAAAATAAGGGAAGCAAATTCATCATGAAAATGTCATCTGTCAAAAGAGTAAGCAGAAAATTTAAACTCCTCACTGAATTCCAAATGAAGGTAGTTTTTTTTTTTTTGTAATCTTATTTATGACGGGAGGTTTGACGGGTGGTTTCTAGATGCTGTCATGAATTGCAAAATAAAAGATGAATTCTTCTTTTTGCTCTGAAAAGTTTTTTTTTTTTAATAATTTCCTTGTGAAATTTAAAAATGTTTTTATGCATTAATTAAGCATTAACAAATGTTTCAAGGCGGTTCTTTAATTTCTACAGGTATAGACTTCACACTCATTAACTATGTAAATATTTTTATTTTGATAAAAAAAAAAAAGCGCAAATTCTTTTGAGTTGGTAACTGATCTGATTCCTTCGAGAGATTAGCCAACTGACTTGTCAAAATACAATGGAAAGAAAGTCAAAGAAGACATTTTTCTTTAAAATCATCTGGTGAATATAAATCTTTGTCACGATTACCACATAAACTACTCCGTATACTAATTGTCACGTTTACAAGGCAATAACTCTAAATCAAAACAATAAATGTAAATGAAAACAATACTCGTAGCTACAATGAAAAGACGTAAATAAAAGCAACAGCCATAAATCAAAGTAAAAACTATAAAAAAAATATATAACTGTAAATAAAACAATACTTGTAATTAAAACAATAATTGTAAATAAAATAATATTTGTAAATCAAACTATACTTGTAAATCAAAGCAATATCCGTAAATCTAAACCAGTATCAAAACAAAATTTTTTTCTTTTTTGGTCTAATGCAGCTGGCAAACACTTAGACAGCTTGGTCTTGGATGCCTTAAGGCAAGCGCTACACAGATGTTACTCACTTTGCATTACCCACGGGGCTCGTGTAACTTGAAGATAAGCCACGGACGCGGAGTAACAATTCCCCCGCAACACTCTACGATCCTATTAGGACCAGGACCTATGGTTTAAAGTGGATTCCGAACCACTACACACATCCATGGCACCGCCGGGACTCGAACCCGAAACCTGTGGTACCGAGCGCCAGAGCGCTAGCCACTCGGCCATTCAGGCCCTCGAAACAAAAAATATAAATCGAAATAATAAGTGAAAAGACTGTTACATGTTCAAGCTAAAAACAAACGCCTTGGAGTCTCCGAGAAAGTGTACCAGTCTTTATTCATGTACACTGTCACCCTTGAAGTATCCAATTCCATCTTTCTCTGACCTAATTAAATGGATCTGTGACCTTATTATTTCGTGAATACTATATTACTGTGTACCTTATTACTTCATTAATCACTATTTCTCATGACTCGTTAATACTATTTCTCGCAAAAACTGTAAATCCAAGCAATAATCGTTAATCAAAACAATAACTGTAAATCGAAGCAATAGTCATAAATCAAAGAAAAAACTATATACGAAAAGATGAGCATCTTACATTATATTAAAAGCATCTTACAGAGTGAGTAAATACCCCCTCCTCTCTAATCTCTTATTATTTTTAAACAGTTATGCTGTGTTTAGTAAGATCATAATTTATCAGGATCGAACAGTGCGATTACCGCTTTCTGAATCAATAAGTAAAAGTATAAATTATTATTTAAAGCAGATTAATCTCCTAGAGAAACATGAGGAACTTTACGAATAAACGCTGATTTTCACGTGATTTTTATTTTTACGTGTTTTTTAAAACCAGCATGAAATGTGTGTTGCTAAATATAACGATTGACCAACATCAAGTCACGTGCTCTATAGTTCATTTTTGAATTGTCTGGCTTTCAAAATATAAACAGATTATCGTTTCAATATCCTCCAAATAGTGTCTAAGGATCAGTTTATGTTTATAAAAGTTAATTTGACCATCACTGAACAGACTTCTCTGTCTGAATTTGATAGCGCTTCTTGTAGTATTTAAACAATTGCTTCTTCATAAAGTTCTAAAGTTATCAAATTTTAGGACATTTCTGTTGGCATTGAACTAGATAGTCCTTGTAAAATTCTGACCAATTGCTTCACAAATTTCTGGGGTTATTAAACATTGATATACTCTCTGTGTTCATCCAACAAAATATGTTCTTCTTCATTGACGGTGAACTGATTGCAAATTGACTAGCGCTCTGGCCTTGGTATCACAGGCTTCAGGTTCGAATTCGGCGGTAGCATGGATATTTGTCAGTGTTAAACAGTACGTTACGGTTTAATTAACCTAAAGTGTGCACAAAATGACTGTAGAGAGACAAACCAAACCAAATCTTCATTGGCGCAATAATCCCATAGTGGACGAAGGCCGTCTGCCTACTGGCAAATTTCAAGACATGAATTGATTTCTTTTGATAATGTTTTCTTTTCTATGCTGTCAGGCCTACTCCGTCATATAAGACATCGACCTATAGTTTAAAATGAATTCCGAACCACTACAAACATCTATGACATCACGGGACTCGAACCCGAAACCTGTGGCACAGGGCATCCCAAAGTACCCATCCCATTGACCTCAAAGTATGTTCACATATGGAAAATTGAAATTCGTGACTTTAAGCTGTAGATCCCGATCTCATATGACAGTAGAGCGTCACAGAACCCAGTCAGTATTCTCACCCACATCATTTCCAAACTGTCTAGGGGCAACTTAGCTCTAGGCACAGTGATGAGGTGTGGTGTAGTAGTAGTAGTTTTTTACCATGTTTGTTAAAAATTATTTGATGATCTGTTTTTGGCCAATTTCAGAGAATAAATCAAAAATATTTGTACAGTATTTTCAAATTCTAAGCCAATAAGTAATAATTACTTGCTCGTATCAGATTTGTTAGCACAAAAGAAAAAAAATTGCTCCAAAGGAAAATAAATGTCCCAATATAAGAATCATATTTTTCCAACAAATAAGAAAGAGAGCGATTTTCTAACTCAACGAAAACGAACGGAAATCCAGAAAAAAATAACAAGTCATCTAATGTACGTGGAATATTTATTTATAGATGAAAAACTTCTATTCTAATGGAAAAGATGAGTGAAATGGTCAACTATAGTATTCCATAAATAACATCTGGAGATTTTTATCCTCGTAAGAAACACATTTGTGAATAGCACTTTTGTCGACTGAGTAGTCACTTACGTACGTGAACATTTTACAGAGTAGAAATGGAAATAAAATTGAAATGAAGTTATTTCACCGTGAAAAATAAGTGTGCATGTATATAGTATTATGATTATTATGTTTTTATACACCCTACTTGTATTTCTCTTTAAATTTTAACATTTTTTTAGAGGGGACACACAGGACATTCAACACACAGGACATTTTCAACATAGGACATTTATTCCTTTTTGAAATTATGAAAATTTTTAATTAGGAGGTTATTTATTTTTCCAAAAAAATAATATTTTAGTTTTTTCTACATACATACATACTACATAGCATTCTACTTACTTTCTAATTTTTTCAGACATTCATAGTATTTCAAAATGAACAATAAATAAATGTATTATAATAAATTTATAATCTTTAATAAATTCAATTTATAAGTATTAACAGCATATTTCATTACTAATCTTATCAACTAATTTGAATATACAATAACAAGTATTGGTTAAATTAATTAAAACAAAAATAATTCTAAAAATTAACTAATAATCTGATTACATTACAACTGATTACATAAGACAAACAATTCAAATTAAAACACACAAAACACGTGACTTGATATTGGCAATGAACAATAAATAAATAACTGTATTATATAATGTGAAAAAAAGTTGTAATTGTTAATAAATTCAAATTATGATGCATTAATAAACATATTTCATCACTTATCTCATCGACTAATTTAAATATATAATGATAAGTATTGGTTAAATTAACTGAAACTATAATCTGATTACATTCTGAAAGACAGACAATTCAAATTGAAACACGCAAAACACGTGACTCGTCATTGGTGAACAGTTAGCCTTGTCAACGATTTGCCAACATCAAGTCACGTGCTTTGTGTCAAATTAAAAGAACACGTCAATTTTAAAACGTCATTAAAATCTCATATCAAATGGATGTTTATTATAAATAAAAGTTTTTAAATGAAAGTTTCTCGTATTGCGCAAGGATATTAATCTCTTTTAAATAATACCACTTCTATAGCTTGACCACCGATTGTGTGAAAAATTGGCAAGTGGCCAAATGAGACACCTTCAAACAGAGTGACGCAATAGGGGGAGAAAGGTAATTTAGGAAAGATTACAATTTCTATAAAAATTATTTTAAAATTATCAAATCAATTAATTATCAAAGTTTTGAATTACATAATATCAAAGAAAAAAACTTAAAGAAAAAATTCCATAATAACTATTCACTTTTTTTCTTTCAAAACTGCTTTGCGCCGCGTATATCTGACTGGTACCCCATGTGATATTATCTAAGAAATAATCGTTTCGTTCGTTTCTACCCAATGCTCTACAGTCATATAAGACCTTAGGGCCAGAATGGCCGAGTGCCTAGCGCTCTGACGCTCGGGGCAACAGGTATCGGGTTCGTGTCCTGGCGGTGCCATGAATATTTATAGTGGTTCAGAATGCACTTTAAGCCTTAGATCTCTGTCTCATATGACTGAGCCCAGTTAAGCTTCTCTACCACATCATTTTCAAACTGTATAGAAGCAACTCAGCTCTAGGCACAGTAACGTGGTGTGGTGTAGTAAGTAGTAGTAGTCATATTATACCGGGACCTACGGTTTAAAGTGAACTCCGAACAGCTACAAACATCCAGGAGGGCATTCTAAAACAAAAAATTATTTATTTAGCTTTGATTTAGTTTTTATTGCCATATTCACACATGATAATGAAAACAATCACAGTGATATTAAGAGATTGATAAAGAGAGATACATAAAGTACTGTAAAGAGAAACTTTTGAGATACTACTTTACATACATATTTTTACATACGACATGCATACTTTTGAGATAATTTTGGGACAATATCAGTATTAATTGATAGATTCACAAATATTGCTGATACGCCTGATATATATTGAACTTACAACATTTTATAACCACTTTATTGAAATCCTTGTACTGTTGAATATTTTAACATGGAACATATTTTTGCACTAACTAACATTTTTGTATCTGGGGTTAGCACGAAAAATTCAATGCATCCACTGGCCATAAAACAATGTTAAAATTATCTTTTTGACGATATTTGTTTGGCTTAAAGTATATACAAATACATAATGCATCGAATAATTACAAATAAATAATGCTTTAATAATTAATAATAATTATTCATTAACATTAACATTTTTCCCATTAAATAAAGTCAAATAAACGAGGAAGATAAAATAAACTATAAAAACTATTAAAACATCATAATTAACAAGTGATTTACATATTTATACGAAAAATCAGCCTGAGGAATTTGCATTTTATTTGTGAGACGGGGATGAAATAAATAAATTTTATTCATTCCAAATTTAAAAAGTTAGTAATTAATTCTCGATTTTTAAAGTTTATCAGAAAAAAACCTTTTAGTTCTTGTGAATTCTAATTACTAATTTTTATTACTTATTATTAAAATTTATTCAAATAAGTTACATAAACTGAAACCAAAAAATTCTACAAGAGCTTTATTGAAGAACATTTGCATTGATTATAAATTCAAGCACATTTCATTACAAAAGAAAAACAGCTTTCACATTTTAGAAAAACTTGATATAAAGTAATCAGAAATCTGCAAACGGGGTTTTTTGTGATACGTTTTCTAACATAATAAAATTACTTATTGTTCCAAAGTTTCAATTACTAAAATACAAAAAAAATTTTGCAACTATTTCAAGTTAATTAAAATGCAAATTAGCAACTGTATAGGTAGCAGTAGATTTTAATTAACTCGCACTAAGTATTAATGAGTATGTACTTAACCCCTTACAATGTACAAATGAGTTGGTTAGAGAATTGAATACTTGTACCTTCGAAACATGCTTTATATAATTAAATGCTCCTCAAAATTATAATTAAATGTAAATAAACATGGTTTGTGTGTGTGGTAAAAATCAATATTTATTCTGTGAGTAATTAATACTCTGATTTAGTGCAAGACGAAAAAATTTCGAAAAATTATAATCTGTTCTTTTCTAATTACGTAAGAACTGAACATTAATAGCAAATTTGCGGCAAAGGCATAATCCTTTTTTACAACCATCCCAGGGACCAATATTGACTCACAGAAGTGGTGATATCCATTATAAAATGGCTTATAAGCATAGCTGGTTCATCAAACAATATTCCGACGGGTAAATATACAAGAGCAAAAAAAAATTATTTATATTTTTCTAAAGATAATCGACTACGTTCAAATCCCAATTTTAGGGGGGGCAAAAAACAGAAATATTTTTTTTTAGTTTGTTTTATTTTAAAGATCATATCTTTTAGCTTTCAACAACAGTTTTTAATATGTTTCTGAAGTCATTAGAAGTAGAGATACAATTGTTTCATCATAAGCAATTAAGAATTCAGGCAGTCATAAATTTCAATTGAATTTTTTGCTAGTTGGCTATCCGATAACTGTTATAATTGTCATAACAATTTTCAGAATTTAATGAAATCTTTTAGCAATATATGGATTGAACTAAAAGATTCTACGTATATGTTTTTAATGAGGCATTGTATGCATAGAACTAAAAGATTTTAAGCATATGTTTTTAATGATGCAATGTATGCATTGAACTAAAAGATACTTAGTATATGTTTTTGATCATGTAATGCATTGCACTAAAAGATTTTAAGTATATGTTTTAATGATGTAACTTATGCATTGAAAAAAAAGAAAGTATATGTTTTTAATGATGTAACATATACTTTGAACTAAAAGATTTTAAGCATATGATTTTTAATGATGTAGCATGTGCATTGAACTAAAAGATACTAAATATATGTTTTTGTCATGTAATGCATTGAACTAAAAGATTTTAAGTATATGTTTTTAATGATGTAACTTATGCATTGAACAAAAAGAAAGTATATGTTTTTAATGATGTAACATATACTTTGAACTAAAAGATTTTAAGCATATGTTTTTAATGATGTCGTATGTGCATTGAACTAAAAGATTATAAGCGTATGTTTTTAATGATACACTGTATACAGTGAACTAAAAGATTATACTCATACTATGTTTTAAATGACGTAACGTGTGTATTGAACTAAAAGTTTTTTAATATATTTATTGAGAGGTGAAATAGTGTTATTTTTCTTAAAAACATTCTTTTTTTCTTTTTGTATTTTTGCTCTAAATTGCCTATCACTTAGCTATACTTTAGGAAATTAAGATTCTTTCCGTTCCATGCATGCATAATTAATATAGATCTATATATATACATGCCAATGTGTTATGCTTTGCATATTCTTTTAGTAAGAGGTATTTACGTAAAGTAAAAAAAAAACAGTTTTCTGTCAAATTTTAACATTAAATATCCATGTATCTATTTCACTTTTCATATTTATCAATGTCTTATAAGCTAATTGAACTTTAGCATAAAAAACATTTTTCTAGAAAATATTATTTAGAATATTTCTCCCTCAAAGGGGTCGGTTATTTTAAACAAAATTTATTTAATAAAATGGATTATGATAGTTACTGAAAATGGTCCGCTACTTGTTTATTTTATAAAAATAAATAAACTTAAATGTATAATGCATCTAAGCATATGCTTCTTAAAAGTTTTCTCATGGAATTCTATGTTTCAGAATCCTAAGCTGAAGTATTTTTCCTAATGCTCCTATGAAATAAGATTCAATATAAAAGAAAAAGAAAGGCAAACCTAATCCCGCTGTCTAGGTACCGAAATCAAGACCAAATCCAGATGGATATCTCGCAGCGCCTTTCAACTTCCTTCCCAATTTCGTGTCACACGCGTAAGCCTCGCTCACTAACAGAAACACAAACAAAGCGAATCTGGGAAAAGGAATTTAGCAGGGGAAACAAAATAATGCAGTAAACAAATTTAATGCAGGATGAAAAAAAAGATGCGGGTTATTTATTACGAAGAGTTATTTTAGAAAAAGAAAGCACATCTTAATAATTTAAAGAAAAAAAGCATAACATTTCTTGCAATAAATTTCTTTTTGTTTAGTACTACTGTCCCCAAAAAAAAGACCAATTGTCAAATTAAAATTCCCGGGGCTTATGGAATTTCAATTTTTTGTTACTTTTTAGGTTACTGTACTGTCCTTGACATCTGTGTAAAATTTGATGTCCAAATATTCATTAGTGCTTGAATTACGCTTGGCTTTGTGAGACGCTCAAACTGATTCCGGCGATTTTTGAAATGTCTGAATGAATTGAGCAAATAACTTGCATTCAATTTTGCTTGCGGAAACGTATAGAATGTCGCAGAAGGCATTCGGTGAGCGTTCCTATATCGGAAAGAAATGTTTAGAAGTGGTATAAGCAGTGCAAAGAAGGCAGAGAACGCGTTGAAGACGAAGAGCCCTCTGGTCAACCATCAACCTCAAACGACGAAGCTCACGTCCAAAAAATTAAAACTTTGGTGCTTGCAAACCGTCGATTTACAATTAGAGACCTTTGCTGTTGATGTTGGAATTTCAAAAGGACCGGTCAATTCCATTTTGGGCCTCAACCGAACTGGTACCGTAAACACTGAGTGCGCTAGCTCACACTGTATTCATTCTTCGTGACTTTTTCGCCAAAAATAAAACCCATATCGTTCTACAACCAAAGTATGATCCGAAACTCGATATACCCTTGATATACAGCTATATTTTGCAACACCCTTCAACTTTCGTTCCAAATTTCGTGTCACGCGTAAGCCTCGCTCACTAACAGAAACACAAACAAAGCGAATCTGGGAAAAGGAATTTAGCAGGGGAAACAAAATAATGCAGTAAACAAATTTAATGCAGGATGAAAAAAAAGGATGCGGGTTATTTATTACGAGGAGTTATTTTAGAAAAATAACGAGAGGAAAGTACCATCCTAATATTTTAAAGAAAAAAAATAACATTCCTGGAAATAATTTTTTTTTTTTTATTATTATTATCCGGTGCTTTAAACTAGACTCTACTAACTCGGAAGCCAACGCACTATCCACAAGACCGTGCGACAACATATTCTTCTATACATTCATCAAAACAATTTAAATAGCATAGTAACTGCTAAATGATATGTACTTTATCATAATTTTTACAGAAAAATTCATATAAATTTAGAAATTTTGCAAATTGTATGTATCATTTTTAAAAAATAAACGAATTTTGCTTTTTTGCACTTGTATAATATTGCAATAAAATTTGAAGGAATTTATTCGGAAGATATAATATTTATTTAAAAGTTATCCTCTAACTTTAAAAAGGCATGTTAAGAGTACAAAAATCCAATCTATTAATAGTTAAAGTATTTTTTTAAAACTCATCTGTCAAGTATTCATGAGTTATATATATTCATATTTATATAAATATTCATAAGTCAAATGTCGCTTTTCGTTTTGGCGACAATGTAACAAAACAAAAATATAAACACTTTGTAATATAAAACAAATCATTTTAATGAAACAAATCATTTTATTTAAATATTTTTTCATAAATTTAAGAAATATTAAATAAAGAAATAAAATAAAGCAATTTTTAATTTCTTAAAAAATTTTAATTGATTTCTCTTTTAAATATAAATAAATAAATATTGTTTTCATGAAAGATAAATATTTGCTTATTTTACTTTTAATGACAGTAATTTAATAATGATTAATTAATATTAATTAAAAAAGAATATTAATAAATATTAAATAACTTTATTTCGTCCTTAAATTGCTTTATTTCATCATCTAAGAGTCTTTCTACCATGTCTAAAAATCTTTCTCCCAGTAATTTAATCATGATTAATTAATATTAATAAATTTAGTATTAATAAATATTAATTTTTTTTTCGTTCATAAATTTCATAATTATTTCATCATCTAAAAGTCTTTCTCTCATGTTTTTTAAATCAATCTTCACTTTTATATTTTTCATTACAAATAGTTTTTTCCCTTTTTTTTTCAGTTCCTTTTATTAGCTCACACTCTCCCCATATATATCTTGTTCAAATTTTCAATCGTTAATGAAATACTTTTTATTCATCCACTCAAGTTCAAATACATTTTTTTCGAACTTGTAGTGGATGACACTTGATGTTAACACAGTTTTCTCAAATATTAATTCATTAATTAAATTTAATTAATTGATTTTAGTTTTTTTAGATTTAAGTTGCATATATCTATCCATGGATGGCGCCAGATAAACTATAAAAAATAAATGAAAACTATTTATAAAGGATTTTCTGCAATACAGTGAAAAAAAAGTAGGAATTGACTTAAAATTTTTTTTTTTATATATTACTTGTTTTATTTCTATTATAATCCTGTTTTTTTATTATCTTAAGACCGTTGAAAATGTCATAATTCTATGAAAATCCCGGTTCAAACATTAAAAAATGTTTTAGAATCAGTTTTTATTCAATTTATCTTACTGCTTTTCATAAAAAACGGCATTGCCGGTAAATCTGTGTACTAATTGTTTCTCTTCCAAAAAACGTTTAAAACATTTTTTCAAAGTAGTAAATGATTTTAAAAAAATGGGATTCTGTTTTTTGTAAATATTTTAATAATTAGTTAGTTAAAAAAAATAAAGTTTAAAAACAAAATTAAAAAATATCTCTCTAATCTTTATTGTAAATGATAATTTGTCAAAATTAATTGGCAACATATTTGTGACTCTTTTCCCTAAAATAAAAAATAAACAAATAATATTTATTAAAAGCTGAAAAACAAAAATATATAATTAGAAATAATTAGAATAAAAAATTAATATAATCCTATTTTTGTCAATTTACTACATATTTCAGAATATAAGCCGATCAGTTTATAATCCAAGAATAAGGGTTTTTTCTTCATAACATTTATCAGAGTTTAAAACCTGTATATAAGCCAAAATGAAAAATCATTCTTGTGACTTTTAATATTTGCTGTATTTCACAATTATTTTTGATGTACGTTTTGATACTTTAATGTCAGCCGGGCTCAAATGTCGCTTTTCGTTTTAGAGACGATGCATCAAAACAACAGTATAAACACTTTTTAATATAAAACAAGTATTATAAAAAAATATTTTTTAAGTCAATTCCTACTTTTTTTCCCTAAATTGCAGAAACATGTGGCGTCATCTATTATTAGATACATGCAACTTAATTCAAAAAAAAACTAAAATTAGTTAATTAAATGAATTAATTAATAGTTGAAAAAACTGTATTAACATCAAGTGTCATCCACTACAAGCTCAAAAAAATTAATTTGAGCTCGAATGGATGAATAAAAAGTATTTTATGAACGATTGGAAATTTGAACAAGATATATATAGGGAGAGTGTGAATTAATAGAAGGAATTGAATAAATAATTTTGTTAAAATGAGTATCTCATTTCATTTCTGATTTCTTCATAAACTTAAGAAATATTAAATAAAGAAGTAAAGCTTGCTTTACTTCGCAATAAGCACAAATCATTTTATTAAAACGTGTATATTTCGGAAACAAATGTAATTCGAAAACTAACGTCGGAAAACTATCAAACTACCGTGGTGTAGAATAAGAAAGAATCACTTCCTCCATTTAAGAAAGTAAATTTATTGTGCATAAAAAATGAGAAAAATAAAACTTGAAAAAAAAAACATATTTTTTATTATTCAATTCCTTCTATTAACTCACACTCTCCCTATATATATCTTGTTCAAATTTTCAATCGTTCATAAAATACTTTTTATTCATCCCCTCAAGTTCAAATACATTTTTTTTTAACTTGTAGTGGATGACACTGGATGTTAACACAGTTTTTTCAACTATTAATTCAGTAATTTAATTTAATTTAATAATTTTAGTTTTTTTTAGATTTAAGTTGCATATATCTACCAATAGAGGCCGCCAGATAAACTTAAAAAAATGAATGAAAATTATTTTTGAAGGACTTTCTGCAATAGTGAAAAAAAAGTAGGAATTGACTTTAAAAAAAAAAAATTTATATTACTTGTTTTAACTGAATTATGATCCATCTTTATCACGTTATCTGTATATAGCCCTATCTTGCCACAGATTTCATAAGCTTTATACATGCCCGACGTCACAGCCAATCATATGCTTTCAGCGTATGACGTCGGATTCGGATTGCTAACTTTCAAAATTAATTTGAAAATAACAAAGTCCGACTCGTTGGTCAGTGGCAACGTACGCAATTGGTGAGCATTAGGACTGAGGTTCAATTCTGTCTAGACATTGCTTAAAAGAAACAGGGAGACTCGATGGCGTTTGTGATGTTCAGTATCTTGCCTCGTTAGTCGGATTACCTGGCCGGAGTTTTCCGGGTTTCTCCCGGATGAAAAAATTTCTCTAAAAGTCATTCCAGAAGGCATTGCTCTACTTCTTCAGTGGGATAAGAAGAAACAAGTAATATAAAAACATTTTTTTTTAAAGTTAATTCCTACTTTTTTTTTTTTTTTTTTTTGCTATATTACAGAAAGTCCTTTATAAATAATTTTCATTCAATTTTTTAAGTTTATCTGGCGCCATCTATTGATAGATATATGCAACTTAAACCTAAAAAAAAACTAAAAATTAATTAATTAAATTTAATTACTGAATTAAAATTTGGAAAAACTGTATTAACATCCAGTGTCTGTCACAACTGTATTAACATCCAGTGTCATCCAGTTCAAAAAAAGCTGTATTTGAACTCGAGTGGATGAATAAAAAGTATTTTATGAACGATTGAAAATTTGAACAAGATATATATGGGAAGAGTGTGAACTAATAGAAGATATTGAAAAAACACTTACCAACAACTAACGCATACTACCTTTGGATGAGGAAAAAGTTATTATATTTCCTTTTGCATTCATGGGCAAATAGTTTTCAGTCAAGACTTAAAAATTTGATATCCATCAACTAAAATCACTGTATACCAAATGAGAGTTAATAATTTTCAGCATACTTAAACATTCTGTCTAGCGAAGCAAATAGGGAATAACTTATAACTAAACAAAACAAACACGTAACCGGAGGAAACTTTCATATCTTTCCACCATTCCTTAACTCGGTCGAACAAAACTCAAATTATGTATCTTATAAAAGTTCCTTCTTCGTTTTCCTAATCTCATTTTGAGCGTCTGTCGTATCGTTAAGCCGTCCTCCGCAACTCCGAGGAAGAATATATTTGCATTTCATCGCCAGGGATCCACACAATTAACGCTGGAAAACGTATCGCTCAAAGTCATGCGGAAGACTGGGACCGTGTGGTGCGAGAAAAGCCGGTTAATTACGGCGTCCGAGCAGAAAGGTGGCACTTTTCTCGGTCACAGTCAGCTTACTGCTGGCTTGGCTGCCTCCAGGGAAATATTCTGAAAAAGAAGAAGACGAGGCAATTTAATTCTAACCGCAACTTACGAGTAACAACTGGATTCACGAGGCAACAGGTTGGAATGAGATTAAAAATATGGAACAGAAATTGGGGTTGTCGTGTTTATATTATTTTGTTCGGAATTAGGAAGTTTACATACTTGGAATTAATGCGTATAATTGAAAATTCTATTGGTCCGTTACTAAAATTAGCTGCAGATATTGGTTAGGGCAGTATTGATTATGAACAAGAAGCCGTTCCTTCTGTTGTTTATCAGCCATGAAATTTTAAATATTTCGTCAATCACTGTGCACCGAAAATTTGTTGCTGAGCCTTGTCAGCACTTGCGGTTGTATTGAACTGTGCATGGATGATAAACCATATTTGTATATTGGTTCAATAGTTATATATAATATGGATTTTGGTATTTTATTAGGTGTTTTAAGTTGTGCATGGAACGTGAAACTGACAATGGAAACTGTTGTGTTTGCATATGAGTAAAAATATTAATATTTGCAATATGAGTTTGTTTATCTAATTTACCGTTAGGTATTCTATAATATGGTTTATCTGTAGTTGCTTTAAATTATGCCTGAATGGCGTAGTGTCTGGTGCTCATTGCCGTAGGTTTCGCGTTCGAGTCCCGGCTATATTATGCATATATGTAGTAATTCGGAATCTGCTTTAAGCCGTTGGTCCCAGACTCATATGACTGTAAATCGTCTCCGAAGACAGAGTTCTCACTCACATCATTCCCAAAATGTATAGAGGTATCTCAGCTCTAGATACAGTGATATGGTGTAGTGTGGTGTAGTGTGGTGTAGTGTGATGTAGTAGTAGTAGTAGTAGTAGTAGTAATTGTTTTAAATTGTGCAGGGAACGTACAACTAACAATGGAAATTATTGTGTTGCCATATGAATAAAAATATAAATCTCTGCAATGTGAGTTTTTTTTCCACAATTTAATATTTGGTTGTCTGGCGTGTCCTTTTCGGAAAACGTGGGCTTGAGATAAAGAAAACTACCGAAAACTAACGCAAGCGACCTTCAGATCAAGAAAAAAGGATTATATTTCCTTTTGTAGTCATGTGCGAATTGTTTTCAGTCAAGACTTAAAAATTTGATATCCATCATACCAAAAACACTGTATACCAAATGAGAATTATTAATTTTCAGCGTACTTAAACATTCTGTCTAGCGAAGCAAAGAGGGAATAATTTATAACTAAACAAAACAAATACGTAACCGGGGGAAACTTTTATACTTTCCCACCATCTCAACTCGGTCGAACTAAATTCAAATTATGTATCGTGTATAAAACTTCCTTCTTCGTTTTCCTAATCTCATTTTAAGCATCTGTCGGATCGTTAAGCCGGCCTCCGCAACTCCGAGGAAGAATACATTTGCATTTCATCGCCAGAGATCCACACAATTAACGTTGGAAAACGTATCGCTCAAAGTCATGCGGAAGACTGGGACCGTGTGGTGCGAGAAAAGCCGGTTAATTAGGGCGTCCGAGCAGAAAGGTGGCACTTTTCTCTCGGTCACAGTCAGCTTGCTGCTGGCTTGGCTGCCTCCAGGGAAATATTCCGAAAAAGAAGAAGACGAGGCAATTTAATTCTAACCGTAACTTACGAGTAACAACTGGAGGCACGAGGCAACAGGTTGGAATGAGATTAAAAATATGGAACAGAAATTGGGTTGTCGTGTCTTTATTATTTTGTTCGGAATTAGAAAGTTTACACACTTGGAATTAATGCGTATAATTGAAAATTCTATTGGTCTGTTACTCAAATTAGCTGCTGATATTGGTTTAGGGCAGTATTGATTATAAATAAGATACTGTTCTTCCTCTTGTGTACCAGCCACAAAATTTTAAATTTTGCATCAATCATAATGTACCGAAATGTGTGTCTGAGCCTTGTTAGTCCTTGCGGTTGTATTGAACTGAGCATGGATGATAAACCAAATTTGTATATTGGTTTATTAGGTATATATAATATGATATAATATATATAAATATTGGTAATATTAGTTTGTTAATCTAATTCGTAGTTAGGTATTGTATAATATGGTTTATCTGTACTCTAAATTGGGACTGAATAGCCTACTGTCTGGTACTTCGTGCCATATTTTTCGAGTTCGACTCCAGGCGGCACCATGGAAATTTTAATGATTCTGAATCCACTATAAACCGTACGTCTTAGACTCATATGACCGTAAAGCGTCACAGAGCACAGACATACTTCTCACCCACATCATTCTTAAACTGTATAGAGGCAACTCAGCTCTAGATCCAGTAATGTGGTGTGGTGTAGTAGTAATAGGTGTTTTAAATTGTGCATGAAACGGGCTATTAACCATGGAAATTATTGTGTTAGCATAACAGTAAAATATAAATATTTGCAATATGAGTTTTTTCCACAAATAAATATTTGGTTCAATTAATATTTGGCTGTCTGACGTGTTTTTTTCGGAAATGATAGTTGAGATAAAAAATAAAAACTACCAAAAACTGACGCATACTATCTTTAGATCAAGAAAAAGGCATTATATTTTCTTTTGTATTCATGTGCGAATAGTTTTCAGACTAAAAGATTTAAAACTTTGATATAAATCAACTAAAAACACTGTATACCAAATGGGAATTATTAATTTTCAACATACTTAAACATTCTGCCTAGCGAAGCAAAGAGGGAATAATTTATAACTAAACAAAACAGATGCGTAAGGTGAGGAAACTTTTATACTTTTCCACCGTCTCAACCTCCGTCGAACTAAACTTAAATTATGTATCCTATAAAAGTTCCTTCTTCGTTTTCCTAATCTCATTTTAAGCGTCTGTCAGATCGTTAAGCCGGCCTCCGCAACTCCGAGGAAGAATATATTTGCATTTCATCGCCAGAGATCCACACAATTAACGCTGGAAACGTATCGCTCAAAGTCACGCGGAAGACTAAGTCCATGCGGGCGAGAAAACCCGGTTCATTAGGGCGTCCGAGCAGAAAGGTGGCACTTTTCTCTCGGTCACAGTCAGCTTGCTGCTGGCTTGGCTGCCTCCGGGGAAATATTCCGAAAAAGAAGAAGACGAGGCAATTTAATTCTAACCGTAACTTACGAGCAACAACAGAAGGCATGAGGTAACAGGTTGGAATGAGATTAAAAGTATGGAACAGAAATTGGGTTGTCGTGTTTATATTATTTTGTTCGAAATTACACACTTGGAATTAATGCGTATAATTAGATTCCGATTGAAAATTCTATTGGTCCGTTACTAAAATTAGCTGCTGGTATTGGTTTAGGGCAGTATTGATTATAAATAAGATACTGTTCTTCCTCTTGTGTACAAGCCGTCTTGTGCCAAGCCATTTTAAATCTTTCGTCTATCGCAGTGCACCACACATTTGTTGCTGAGCCATGTTAATCCTTGAATTGTGCTTGGATCATGTAACTAATAATGGGAATTGTCATTGTGTTGGCATAGGAATAAAAGTACATAAATATTTGCAATATGAGTTTGTTAATGTAATTTATTGTTAGGTAGGGTATAATATGGTTTATCTGTAGTTGTTTCAAATGTGCATGGAAAGTACAACTAACAATGAAAATTATTGTGTTGGCATAGGAATAAAAGTACATAAATATTTGCAATATGAGTTTGTTAATGTAATTAATATGGTTTATCTGTAGTTGTTTCAAATGTGCAAAAGTACAACTAACAATGAAAATGGTTTAAAAGTACATAAATATTTGCAATATGAGTTTGTTAATGTAATTTATTGTTAGGTAGGGTATGGTTTATCTGTAGTTGTTTCAAATGTGCGAAACTAACAATGAAAATTATTGTGTTGGCATAGGAATAAAAGTACATAAATATTTGCAATATGAGTTTGTTAATGTAATTTATTGTTAGGTAGGGTATAATATGGTTTATCTGTAGTTGTTTCAAATGTGCATGGAAAGTACAACTAACAATGAAAATTATTGTGTTGGCATAGGAATAAAAGTACATAAATATTTGCAATATGAGTTTGTTAATGTAATTTATTGTTAGGCATGGTATAATATGGTTTATCTGTAGTTGTTTCAAATGTGCATGGAAAGTACAACTAACAATGAAAATTATTGTGTTGGCATAGGAATAAAAAGTACATAAATATTTGCAATATGAGTTTGTTAATGTAATTTATTGTTAGGTAGGGTATAATATGGTTTATCTGTAGTTGTTTCAAATGTGCATGGAAAGTACAACTAACAATGAAAATTATTGTGTTGGCGTAAAAGTACATAAATATTTGCAATATGAGTTTGTTAATGTAATTTATTGTTAGGTAGGGTATAATATGGTTTATCTGTAGTTGTTTCAAACGTGCATGGAAAGTACAACTAACAATGAAAATTATTGTGTTGGCATAGGAATAAAAGTACATAAATATTTGCAATATGAGTTTGTTAATGTAATTTATTGTTAGGTAGTGTATAATATGGTTTATCTGTATCCTGTGCATGGAAAGTATAGAAATAAAAGTACATAAATATTTGCAATATGAGTTTGTTAATGTAATTTATTGTTAGTTAGGCATGGTATAATATGGTTTATCTGTAGTTGTTTCAAATGTGCATGGAAAGTACAACTAACAATGAAAATTATTGTGTTGGCATAGGAATAAAAGTACATAAATATTTGCAATATGAGTTTGTTAATGTAATTTATTGTTAGGTAGGGTATAATATGGTTTATCTGTAGTTGTTTCAAATCATGGAAAGTACAACTAACAATGAATCCATAGGAATAAAAAGTACATAAATATTTGCAATATGAGTTTGTTAATGTAATTTATTGTTAGGTAGGGTATAATATGGTTTATCTGTAGTTGTTTCAAATGTGCATGGAAAGACAACTAACAATGAAAATTATTGTGTTGGCATAGGAATAAAAAGTACATAAATATTTGCAATATGAGTTTGTTAATGTAATTTATTGTTAGGTAGTGTATAATATGGTTTATCTGTAGTTGTTTCAAATGTGCATGGAAAGTACAACAACAATGAAAATTATTGTGTTGGCATAGGAATAAAGTACATAAATATTTGCAATATGAGTTTGTTAATGTAATTTATTGTTAGGTAGGGTATAATATGGTTTATCTGTAGTTGTTTCAAATGTGCATGGAAAGTACAAGGAATAAAAGTACTAAATGTTTGCAATATGAAAATTATTGTGGTTTATCTGTA
Organism: Caerostris darwini; assembly: GCA_021605075.1. Classification (NCBI taxonomy): domain Eukaryota; kingdom Metazoa; phylum Arthropoda; class Arachnida; order Araneae; family Araneidae; genus Caerostris; species Caerostris darwini. Next base: position 170,240 of record BPLQ01012603.1, on the reverse strand, counting down.
GTTGTTTCAAACGTGCATGGAATAAAAGTACATAAATATTTGTTGGCAAGGAATAAAAGTACATAAAATATTTGCAATATGAGTTTTGTTAATGTAATTTATTGTTAGGTAGGGTATAATATGGTTTATCTGTAGTTGTTTCAAATATGCATGGAAAGTACAACTAACAATGAAAATTATTGTGTTGGCATAGGAATAAAAGTACATAAATATTTGCAATATGAGTTTGTTAATGTAATTTAGTGTTAGGCATGGTATAATATGGTTTATCTGTAGTTGTTTCAAACGTGCATGGAAAGTACAACTAACAATGAAAATTATTGTGTTGGCATAGGAATAAAAGTACATAAATATTTGCAATATGAGTTTGTTAATGTAATTTATTGTTAGGCATGGTATAATATGGTTTTATCTGTAGTTGTTTCAAATGTGCATGGAAAGTACAACTAACAATGAAAATTATTGTGTTGGCATAGGAATAAAAGTACATAAATATTTTGCAATATGAGTTTGTTAATGTAATTTATTGTTAGGCATGGTATAATATGGTTTATCTGTAGTTGTTTCAAACGTGCATGAAAGTACAACTAACAATGAAAATTATTGTGTTGGCATAGGAATAAAAGTACATAAATATTTGCAATATGAGTTTGTTAATGTAATTTATTGTTAGGTAGGGTATAATATGGTTTATCTGTAGTTGTTTCAAACGTGCATGGAAAGTACAACTAACAATGAAAATTATTGTGTTAGCATAGGAATAAAAGTACATAAATATTTGCAATATGAGTTTGTTAATGTAATTTATTGTTAGGCATGGTATAATATGGTTTATCTGTAGTTGTTTCAAACGTGCATGGAAAGTACAACTAACAATGAAAATTATTGTGTTGGCATAGGAATAAAAGTACATAAATATTTGCAATATGAGTTTGTTAATGTAATTTATTGTTAGGTAGGGTATAATATGGTTTATCTGTAGTTGTTTCAAATGTGCATGGAAAGTACAACTAACAATGAAAATTATTGTGTTGGCATAGGAATAAAAGTACATAAATATTTGCAATATGAGTTTGTTAATGTAATTTATTGTTAGGTAGGGTATAATATGGTTTATCTGTAGTTGTTTCAAATGTGCATGGAAAGTACAACTAACAATGAAAATTGTGTTGTTGGCATAGGAATAAAAGTACATAAATATTTGCAATATGAGTTTGTTAATGTAATTTATTGTTAGGCATGGTATAATATGGTTTATCTGTAGTTGTTTCAAATGTGCATGGAAAGTACAACTAACAATGAAAATTATTGTGTTGGCATAGGAATAAAAGTACATAAATATTTGCAATATGAGTTTGTTAATGTAATTTATTGTTAGGTAGGGTATAATATGGTTTATCTGTAGTTGTTTCAAATGTGCATGGAAAGTACAACTAACAATGAAAATTATTGTGTTGGCATAGGAATAAAAGTACATAAATATTTGCAATATGAGTTTGTTAATGTAATTTATTGTTAGGTAGGGTATAATATGGTTTATCTGTAGTTGTTTTAAATTTACATGGAACATACAACTAACAATAGAAATTGTTGTGTTGGCATAGGAGTAAATATACATAAATATTTGCAATCTTTATTCATTTTTTTTCTTTCTAGAATGTAAACTGCTTATCTCACGTAATACATCCTTCATTTTTTTAAGAATTTTTGTAATAAAATACATGATACGTTTTTTTTATATAACAACAACATATCAATAAATGCTAAGCGGCTTTTATTAATTGCATCAACCGCGACTTTCATTAAAATAAAAAATAAAATATTTGTGTGACAAATTACACACAATGGAAGTTAAACTACATGTTTTGTGTCTATGGTGGAAAAGAAAAAGTTTTCAGGTAATAGTCAATAAATTTTATTAAAGAAATAAGGTAAAATCGCAGAACAGGGGCCGTTGAGATTTGGCGCCAAAACTTCATGTCCCCAAATTCCGCCAAGTAACAGGTTACGATTCTAAGGAAGTGAATTGCAAACAGTACAAGAAACCAGAGTATACAAGAACAAGAAACGAAATGAAACAGTACAAGAAATGAAATGATTGATTCTTGTCGTTTACTTAACGTGAGGAAAACTGCATCGTTTGTTGTTCCATGGCTCAAGTTGTGAATTGTTCCTTTTCAACAATTATTTCTGCTCCAAAAACTAAATTCAATCATTTGACATTATCTGAAGCAAAAATTAACATTAATAACTTACACAAGGAATTTGATAGAGCTCTTCTCCAAGTTATGTATCTCCTACTGATATAAAAATAATAATTGGCGGTGGATGAATCGGATGATACTTGGAATACTCTGATTTTGTGAAATGTAAATTGTATTGGTCATAGTCCGCTGTCTATATGACATTCTGCTACACATAATGCTTTGTCAGTTCTTTATTTGGCGTCAGGCATGTTAGTTCTTTTCTTGGAAATATGTGTGGGTTTTTTTAATTTTATCACAACCTATTAGATAATAAGTTTGCCAAACTAAAGATGTAGTTCAGTAAAACGTAAGTAGTAACTCGTTTTCTTTTCGTTTAAAAACTGCTCAAATTATTTTGCACGTTTACATTAATCGTGAAGTAAATCAAAATAAGAGCCGGTGAAATTCAGCGATTTTTCATGACGCCAAAGGAGCGGTAAGTCGCCAAATGTGGTAACCTGAATTTATTGGTGTTTGTAATTCACTTCATTTACAATCGCAACCCTTTTTTTGGCACACTTTGGCGAAAAGAATTTTTGAAGCCAAATCCTAGCGGCCACTATTCTGCGATTTTGCCATTAAATCAACACAAATAATCGGCAGTTACAACACGTTGAGGGAATCCTTATTCTAATGAAGCTGAACCAATTCCCACTCTATTAGTGTAAACAGGAAGGGACAACATGCTTACGTAAATAGGCACAAAATGAGCAAAATAGCCGTACCCACTTTCACAACATAACTTCCTTGCTGTCTCGACTCTCATATAAGAAATATAACTTCAAAAGTTTTCTTCTAAAATCTTAATTATTGAAACATCAAAACTTCTAAAAAACTCTTCATACTACTGTGTCCAAAAAGTAAGACCAATTTTCAATTTAAATTTCCCGCACATATGGTATCTCAATGTTTTCTTTTTCAGGTTGTTGGCACTGTACTTCACATCTTTGTGAAATTTGACGTCAAAATATTCATTAGTGTTTGAGTTACGCTTGGTTTCGTGAGACTCTAAAACTGATTCCGGCGATTTTTGAAATGTCTGAATTAATTCAGCAAAGAACTTGCATTCAATTTTGTTTGCGGAAACGTATAGAATGTTGCAGAAGGCATTCGGTGAGCATTCCTGTATCGGAAAGAAATGTTTAGAAGTTATATAAAGAGTTCAAAGAAGGCAGAGAACGAGTTGAAGACGAAGAGCCCTCTGATCGACCATCAACCTCAACCGACGTAACTCCGAAACTCTGAACTACAGACAAAAAATTAAAGATTCGGTGCTTGCAAACCGTCGATTTATAATTATAGACTTGCTGCTGATGTTGGAATTTCAAAACTCTATTTTAAAAGATGTTTTGGGCCTCAAACGTACCAAATCTTGATTGGTGCTGAAAACACTAAATGCGCCAACTCACACTGCATTGATTCTTCGTGAATTTTTCGCCAAAAAGGAAACTTATATCATTCCACAATCACCGTACTCACCTTATTTAGCATCGTGCTACTTCTGGCTATTCCCTAAACTCAAAAAACCACTCCGGGGATGTCGTTTTGAGTGGATTGAAGAGACATTTCAAAAATCGCCGGAATTTTAGCGTCTCACAAAGTCAAGGTAACTCAAGCACTAATGAATATTTTGACGTCAAATTTCAGACAGATGTGAAGGACAGAGCCAACAACCTAATAAAGAAAAAAAATGGAATACTATATACTCGGGAAATTTAAATTGAAAACTGGTCTTATTTTTTGGACACATTAGCATATCAGAACACAAGCAACCAAAATAAACAGTAAAAATAAGCAAATCAGTTGCATAAAATTTCGCACAGACACTTACATTAAATTCATTGCGATGAAGCTCATTTTAGTTAGTATGCAATCGTAAGCTCAATTTTTTCAGAAGGGACAATTAGCTTTTCGTATCAACTTTACTATCCAATTTATCAAATTTATTATTCCTTTTAATTAAGAAATTAATTGAAATTCTCTCTTTTTAATAATGCTTCCCAATTATTAAGCTATTATATTATAAAAAATACACACACATATATGAGCATACACATACACGAAACATGCACATACACGAAAAACGAAAGCTTAACTTAATACGTGAAAAATTACAGTATAATATTTTCTTCTTTCCAATTAATAATTATTTTCAATTTTTCACTATGTTAACGTAATTCAAATATTCATTCTTGAGCAAAATTTTTGCAAATAGTCATATCCAGATTTTTTTGAAAAAAAAAAAACATTTTTCAATTTTAATTGAATTTTTTTCATCGTCAGAAAATTACATTTGAGAATAAATATGTAAGGAATCTTAGTATTAGATTTCCATAACAAATAAAGAAATGCATGAGCTAAAACTATTTTGCTCCAACACTTTCTAAAGTGACATTGTCTGACTTTTGTTCCTAGTTGGAAAGTCAATATTTGATGAACATCCATTTGATTCTCCATTCTAAACGGAAAGAAAATTATGTAAAACATTTGTTATTAAAATGAATTGATACCGGAAATTATAAGTTTTAGTCCATTCGTCAAATATTCATTTTTGATTTTGTAATGAATAAATTACTTTAAATCAGCTAGCTGAAGAATGAAAAGAAATGTTACATAATTAAAAGTATTTTTAATTTATTCAATTTCACAAAGAAGCAATTTATAATTCTAAATTTCATTTCATTAATTTTTTCTTTTTACTTCTAAAGTGAAGAAATATTATTTGACTTGACACAAATAATATTTCTTTATTTAATGTGAAGCTTTGTGAGATATAAATAACATGAAGCTTTTGAAAAAGTAGTTATGATTCAAGATGAAATTGTAAGTAATTAAATGATAAATAAAAGTTGACGTATTCTTTTGGAGCTATTTTACCCCTGGGAGCTCCATCTCCGATATGACAGGGTAAATACAGTTGAAACAATGAGAATTTCCCAGAATATATTTACAAATATAATAAAATTATTTTACAATTTTAATAAACAAATAAAGGAAAAATAAAAAAATTTAAAAAATTAAATTAACATTTTGCTCGGACGTTTTAAATCATAATTGGGAATGTAAGAGTCAATTTCCTGGATTGCAGTATTTTCATGATTAATAACCGTGTCAAAAAATTTAATAGAGATGTATTTTAGAAAATCTTTTAAGGAAGGAATGTTAATAGCCTTATAGATATCAGAATTGCGCGTGTACCATTTAGCAGTGGTAATTTGGCGGTTAGTGATTTTTTTTAAAGTTTCGAGAGTTTTTAAACCAGATTTAGCTGCATAGGACCAGACCGTAAGTGAGAATTAGACGTGAGTGATGTACGTGAGAATTGGACGAATCATAGCAGTATAAAGAAGAATTTTGTTTACCCCCGGTCAAGGTAAAATTTAAATTTATAAGTGGGTAGGCGTTTCTGAAGGCAATACGAAATTTAGTTTTGGTGTGCAGAAAATGTTGTTTAAGTTAAATGCTGATCCAGAATAACTCCTAAATATTTAGTTTGACTATTCGAAGGAATAATATTATTGTTGATCATAATCACGGGTTTTTTACGTTTATTTCCAATAGAGAAGAAAAACAGCTTCAGTCTTATCTACATTTTTAAAAAATTTCCGTTTTTTGGACCGTTTGAATAAAATTTATTTTAGCTCTGGAGTTCTAATTGAAATTTTAATTATTCCAAAACCAAAAGAAAAAAATTTAAACCAAAAAAAAAAAATTGTGAACTATAAAATTATTGATAAGAATAAGTAATGATAGAAAAATAAATAAATAAATGGAACTAGGGAAATAAATGGAAAACAAATAAATGTGCTAATTGTGGTGTTCTTATATGGTAAAAAAGACCAAATATAGATAAACATCTTAATTTTGAAAAGTAAATAAAATGCAATTGCATAATGTTTATGATAATCAAGAGAAAATAAGCAAGAAAAACTAGTCTCTAACAGAATAAAAAAATGTAAAAATGCAAACAAAAGGTAAAATTTTGAAAATGTTTAAAGAAATTTATGACTTTACAGCTTTTAATCGATTCAAAACGATGTCCCCTCAGTGGTCTTTTGAATTTACCGAATAGCCAGACGTAGCACAATGCTAAATCAGGTGAATACGGGGGTTGTGGGATGATATGGGTTTCATTTTTGGCGAAAAAATCACGAAGAATCAATGCTGTGTGAGCTGGCGCATTCAATGTTTTCGGTGCCCATCGAGATTTGGCGCGTTTGAGGCCCTAAATGGAATTGACCGATCCTTTTGAAATTCCAACATCAGCAAGGTTTCTAATTGTAAATCGACGGTTTGCAAGCACCACATCTTTAATTATTTGGACGTGAGCTTCGTCGGTTGAGGTGGATGGTCGACCAGAGAGCTCTTCGCCTTCAACGCATTCTCTGCCTTCTTTGCACTGTTTATACCACTTGTAAGCAATTTTTTTCCGATATAGAAATGCTCACCGAATGCCTTCTACAACATTCTATACGTTTCAGCAAACAAAATTGAATGCAAGTTCTTCGCTCAATTAATTGAGACATTTCCAAAATCGCCGATATCAGTTTTAGCATCTCACAAAGCCAAGCGTAACTCAAACGCTGATGAATATTTTGACGTGAAATTTCACACAGATGTCAAGTGCAGTGCCAGCGTAAAAAACAGAAAAAAATTCCATAATCCCCTTGAATTTTAAATTGAAAATTGTTCTTACTTTTTGGAAACAGTAGTACGACTACTCTATGAATGACAGTCATCGGAAAAGAAGCTTTCTCCGTGAATAGCTTCATAAGACAAATAACTTATGACATCTTCCAACAGAAGGGGAAAAAAAGCGATAAAAAAACGGCCGGCAGGGCACAAGTGTCGCCTAACAAGACAGATTGGATTATCGCTGTGACACTGTTGGCTCCACTTTTTGGAATCTGGGAATCTCTTTAATTTCCGCTTTCAGGGAAGAAAACAAATTAAGTTTAGCATGGGAGACACGTCACCGGTGATTAAGATTCATTCTTTTGCTACTACTGCTGGCGATTTGTGGAGAGAAAAACAACAAGTTAAAAAATAGTGGAATCAATTGAATTAAAAGACTAATTTAATAAAATAATTCCTTTTTTTCAAATAAAGTCATTTTCAATAATAAAATTAGACATCAATGCAAAGCAGAGTTAATATATCTATATCTATATATAATGCCACTCTAACTAAACACATGTAGTTTAACTTGTGTTAATTGTTTGACAGTATGACACATGCATGTTTATTGGAGGGCGAAAACCAATATTCAAAGTTAAAAGACGCTGCTTAAATTTATAAACATATCATAGACTAAATAAATTGCGAAGAAAAAAACATATTTAAGTAAAATTTTTCGGAAAATTTATTAATATTTTTAATTGGAAGAAACGACACTAGTTATAACGTGTTGTTTTTCTAATGCAGCTGGCAATACAGAGACCGTTAATCTTCATACCATAAGCAAAGGCTGCATTGCTGTTACTCATTTAGCACTACCCAGGAGGCACGTGTAGCTTGAAGATAGGCTACGGACGCGAGTAGCACTACCCCACAACATTCAACAATCTTATTACATTCAACAATTAGGAAATCGGTTAAAGTCGATTCCGAACCACTGCAAACATCCAAGGCACCGCTGGGACTCGAACCTCGGCCATCAAGCCCCTAGTTATGCATAAATAGAAATAAAACGCTTAGAAATAAGTGCGCTAAAAAGTACTCATAAAGATGATAAAAATCTGAGTACATGTATATTATTTATCTATTGCAGTATTTTTGACACAAAATACATTTTTTTTTTTTTTTTTTTTTTTTTTTTTTTTTTTGCCAAACCAGCGGCATTGGTTTTCTCAATTCATGGATCATCAATTCGCTACATTTTTTAAGATGCTCCTTTTAGTGGGAGCCTGGTGGTCGAGTGGCTAGCACTCTACTACTTGGTGCCGCAGGTTTCGGGTGCGAGTACCGGCGGTGCCATGGATGTTTGTAGTGGTTCGGAATCGACTTTAAACCATAGGTCCTGTTCTAATATGACTGATGAGCATAATGGTGACAACCCCACCCCGTAAAAGAGAAAGCATCTCCTGTCTCGAAATTTAGCAGATGGCCTTGGCCCACCATGGGCTGGTGCGCCAATCATGATGACGATGATTAATTTTAATGATGATAGCCAATATTTGTCTCGGTATATTATCACTTTATTGCCCAAAATGGTGTAGAAACTTCAGAGAAAATCTTAAGAGCAGATCCCATATAAAACTAAAAATTAATTAATTAAATTTAATTAATGAATTAATATTTGAAAAACTGTATTAACTGCATCAAACCAAAAAGTAAAACTCCATTTAACACTTTAGTACGATAAATCTTCTTCAAACATTCTTTATTGATCTGAAACTTCGAAATTTGTTGAAAGTGTTCTTGTCTTTTCGATAATAATAACAAATTAATCCATAATCCGATGGAAGACAGAAAGCCGGCTGCAAATTACTTCGCTTTCCAAAAGCAAAGAAGTTTTGGGGTCATTTTCAGAAATGCCTACGTATTCGTCGAAGTGAAATGAAAATGATCTATACTTACAAAAGCTCAAGATTGTCTTGTTATTCTAGGAAGCATTTCTAAAACACTGAGATAGAAAACCTTCCGCTCTATTCAATGGTGTTATTTCTGGACAAAATTCGAAGGCAAACAAAGAATATTTTCATAGGGATAATGAAGTTCTCTACATCTATTGAATTTTCAAAATTCAACAAGCAATGCAAAATAATTTTTTTAGATAGGACAAAATAAGTAAAGCCACGGGATTTTCCAATGCATATAATACAATTTATTTAAGATTAAAAAGTTGAAAACATAATGCAAAAAGCTTATTATTCATATATTTCAGAGATTCGGTTTTTACTGGGAATGCCATAATAATTACAATTAAAATTTTGTAAATCAAAGTTAAGTGAATAATTTTTTTTTATATTATTATCCAAAAAAATCTGTAGAAATACTACTGTGTCCAAAAGTAAGACCAATTTTCAATTTAAAATATCAGTGTTTGAGTTACGCTTGCTTTGTGAGACGCTAAAACTGATTCCGGCGATTTTTGAAATGTTTGAATGAATTGAGCAAAGAACTTGCATCCAATTTCGTTTGCGGAAACGTATAAAATGTTGGAGAAGGCATTCGGTGAGCATTCCCATATCGGAAAGAAATGTTTAGAAGTGGTATAAACAGTTCAAAGAAGGCAGAGAACGCGTTGAAGACGAAGAGCCCTCTGGTTGAGTACCAACCTCAACCGACGAAACTCACGTCCAAAAAATTAAAAGATTTGGAGCTTGCAAACCGTCGATTTACAGTTAGAGATCTTGCTGCTGATGTTGGAATTTCCGAAAACACTGAATGTGCCAGGTCATATTGCACTTCGGGACTTTTTCGCCAAAAATGAAACTCATATCATTCCACAACCACCGTATTCACACCGTGAGACTTCTGGTTATTCCCTAAACTCAAAAGTCTACTCTTTTGAGTCGATTGAAGAGATTCAACGTGAATCGGTGAGCGCTTTGAAGGCCATCCCTGCCGATGACTTTTCAGCATGCATGGAGGATTGCAAGAAAAGTTGGCATGAAGTGCATTGTGTCCGGAGGGGATTACTTTGAAAGCGATTAAATAAATTTGGAAGAATAAATAAAGAGTTTTTGAGAAGTATATATACAGTAGTATATATGTATATAATGGTATGTTTACACATTAAGTAAGTATAAACCATTATGTATATTTACACTCAAGAGCCAAAACATTATGACCACCTGTCAATAACGAGTTGGCCCACCTTCGGCGCGCAACACAGCTTCAACCCGCCTTGGCATGGATTAATACCACCACTTAATACCAGTTAAATACCACTTCCACCTGGTCACGTGCCTTCCACGTCATCCAGGCGAGTTCATTGCAAAATGTAGGGGTGGTCATAATATTTTGGCTCTTGAGTGTATATACAGGATAATTATAGAGATTATGATTAAGAGTTTTTGAAAAAAAAGATAATTGGTCTTACTTTTTGGGCACAGTAGTATTTTTCAGTTATTATCGAAAAATAATATTAGTCTAATTACTGACATTTTTACGCGAACTTTGTGTTAAGTTGTTTTGATTATAATGAGTTTTCTGCATTTAGCTTGCACGATATTTTATTCCGACCCTCAAGAATTTTTCCTTTTAAAATTTCCCAGCGTATGTCAAAAATTGTTTCGTTAAAGGAAATTAGTAGATAAGACGTTAAATGTTGAGGCTTTTCATATTATCTTTATATGCGTCGTGGGTTTGAGATTGTTCCTCTAATTATGTACCTTTTTATTTTTATTTTTCCATTATTTATGAAATAAAAAATAAATAGTTGAAGGCTTTCAAAAGAATCTGATTATGTTTCGAAAATTTTGAGTTTTAATCACTTCAAAGTAGTTACGGAATTAGATTTTACCCGGTTAATTTAGATTCATTTTAAGAATAAAAAAATATTCATTTCAGAAAAATATAAAGTAGAGCCTCCAATTATTTCCTGGAGGAATACATTAAAAAATTAACTTTTAAAACCAACAAAAATCTCTGTATGTTTTACTACTGTGCCCAAAAAGTAAGACCAATTATTATTATTATTTTTTTTTTTTTTCAAAAATTCTTTATTTATCCTTCCAAATTTATTTCATAGCTCTCAAAGTTATCTCCTCCGGACACACTTATGCCAACATTTTTCCAATCATGCTAAAAAGTCATCAGCAGGGATCATGTTGAATCTCTTCAATCGACTCAAAACTGTGTCCCCGGAGTGGTCTTGTGAGTTTAGGGAATAACCAGAAGTCACACGGTGTGAATACGGTGTTTGTGGAACGATATGGGTTTCATTTTTGGCGAAAACGTCACGAAGAATCAATTCAGTGTGAGCTGACGCATTCAGTGTTTTCGGTACCCATCGAGATTTGACGCGTTTGAGGCCCTAAATGGAGTTGACCGATCCTTTTGAAATTCCAACATCATCAGCAAGGTCTCTAATTGTAAATCGACGGTTTGAAAGCACCAAATCTTTAATTTTTTGGAAGTGAGCTTCGTCGGTTGAGGTTAATGGTCGGCTAGAGGGCTCTTCGTCTTCATCGCGTTCTCTGCCTCCTTTGAACTTCCTTCTAAACATTTCTTTCCGATATAGGAATGCTCATCGAATGCCTTCTGAAACATTCTATACGTTTTCCGTAAAAAAATTGAATGCAAGTTCTTTGCTCAATGAATTCAGACATTTCAAAAATCGCCGGAATCAGTTTGAGCGTCTCACAAAGCCAAGCGTAACTCAATCACTAATGAATATTTCGACGTGAAATTTCACACAGATGTCAAGGACAGTGCCAGCAACCTAAAAAAGAAACAAAAAATGAAATTCCATAAGCCCCGGGAATTTTAAATTGAAAATGGGTCTTACTTTTTGGACACAATAGTAGGTTGCGTAATTAATATTGGTGGAGTCTGAATGGCCGAATGTCAAGTGCTCGGTGCTAAAGGTTTCTTGTTCGAGTCCCAGCGGTACCATGGATGCATTTTTGTAGCAGTTTTCAGTGGTTTCGTAGCAGGGCAGTTTATATTTTTGCAGTAGCTTTCTCTGTCTGTCATTGGTTTCATAGCAGTATATTTTTGCATTAACACATCTTCTTCAGATTTCAAAGCATATGCTAATTAATTTAATATCAATCAGCAATCGTTTGATTGGTATGAAAAAAATCGCACGATTTGTACCGCAATTGAATTAAACTCAATCATTTTGTATGATATGCGAAATATCAAATAAAACTAATTTATTTGTGTATTTATAAGAAGAAAATTAGAATTAGAATTGAATGTTAAAAATTATTTTTATTTAATGCCTAGATAATAAAATAATTTTTTATTTAATTTATTTTAATAGATACAACCATTATTGAATTGAACACATTTCAGTACTGGATGTATTTGTTAATATTTTTTAATGGCCAACAATTATTATTTATCCTTCTTGCAACTTTTACTAATTTTAATGGAATCATATAAAAATATGATTATTAAATTATTTAATAGAAAAAAAGATATTACATTTTTCTCTGAATTTTACTTTGCATGCTATTTTTGTATTAGATATGTTATTTAATTAAAATACGAATTATTTTAAATGACTGGTAGTAAGAAATAAGATTCATTTAAAATCTATACTACTTTTGATTGAGTAAGAAAAAAAACGCTTATATATTTACAATAAGTTATTTCCATTGGTGTAAGCAAAATGGTGTTTTTCAGTTTTAAAAATCTAAAATTATATGTAAAATTAAATTTTTAAGTCTAAAATTATATGTATCCAATTTTAGAAAAAATGCAAAATGTACCACAAAAAAAAAAAAAAAAAAAAAAAAAAACACCCTCATGCATAAGAAAAATGAATAATAATTATGTATAGATAAATAATGGATAAATGTCATAAATATGTTTTTAAATATTATTTAACAAATCTTATTTTTGAGAATTTAAATGTTTCTAGATATAACATAGTTAATAGATTTTCTGTAGAAAAAAATGTGCTTAAGAAATTCAGTTCAAGTAATAAATGGGAAATAAAGAATTGCTGTTAATACTTCAAATGAAAGATTACAGCCAATTTTAAAATTATTATTAAAAATAAAATTGTTTTAAAATTTGGATATTATTTAACAGAATAATAAATAAAAATAGGGGCAAACAAAACATATTCGTTGTAAAGAAAAATTTCAAAATATTTTTTAAAAAATTAAATGAAAAAAAAAATTATGCTTCGTAGTGAATAATTTACAAATGCAAAATATTAATAAAATTTGCCATCAATTTAAATTTAATGCATTTATTTGAAACAGTTATTGTAGAAACATTTTGTAGTATTTGTTCACAAGCAAATTATTTATCCTATTTGTTCCTATACAGAACAATAGATGGCGCCCCGATATCGCCTCGAATCACTTAAGAATTTTCGTTGACACTAACTCCTATCGGCATAAAAACGAAGCTCTTATAACATTGGTTAATTCTTACCCCCTTTAATAAAGTTCTTAGAAAATTAGCTCATTCATATTTATTTTCCTGGGTTACTAAATCAAAATAAAGGAAATATCTCATTTCTGGCGCAATTTTCCACCTCTGTAAATACCATTTGCATGTCGGAATATATGCATACTGAGATCTAAGTTTCTGCTTTTTAAATCTATGATTATGCATTTTCAGAAAAATTAGATATGCTGTTTAACGTATTCTTCTTAAAGAGAATTAAAAACAGTAATGTCTTGTTTTTAAAAATTATTCTTTTTGGAATATCCAATATAAGGGTCATTACATCTTTAGCCAGTAAAAAACTATAAAAGTAATATATTCAATCAAGTTAAAAGCAAAATAAATTTTATCTGATGTTTTTCACACAAAATATTAGTCTAGAAAATTTTTCAGCATGTTGACTGCTCTTTTTTACTGAAATCAAACTGTAAATGTAAAATAAAAATGTTCAACAAAATGGGCTTTATATATAATGAGCCTTATATAATAGGTCATATAATTGTCAATGTAAAATAAAATGGGGTTACATAATTGTCAATGTTGACTGCATCTTTTATGTTAATTGCTTCTTTTTATTGGAATCAAATTGCCAACACAAAACAAAAAAATTTCAGTAAAATGGGCTTTATATACAATAAGTCAACTTAATTGTCACTGCAATTTGTCGACTGCTTCCTATTACTAGTATCGAACTACCAATGTAAAATAAAAAAGTTCTATAAAATGGTTTTATATAATAAGTCGACATATAATTGCCAGCGCGTACAATTGGGAGTATGTTGCCTGGTTTTTTGTACTGGAATCAAACAGCAAAAGCAAAATAAAAAATTTCAGTAAAAGGGGTTTTATATATACATATACATAAAAGGCTATGGATATAGGCTTCATATATAAAAATTGATGAGGTTTTTGAATTTAATGTGTTTGATTATCACAGCTGTTTTATTTTTATAAACTCATAAATTTTTTTGTTAAAAAAAAACATTAAAATGCTTTAAGCTGTGACAAAATGTGTATGAGATGACCTGTTATTTTCTTAATATTTCCCTATAAATCACATGGTAACCCAATTTTTCAAATTCAATATGTTCTGAAATATTTCGCTGAAAAATGCAATAAATTTTCAATCTAATGAATTTTTTTGCAATTCTTTGTTTCTTTTTAGCTATTTCAGTATCAGTTTGGATGATGGATTAATTCATGTTCACTCCAAAATATTTCATTGCTAATGTGAGGAATGGCTAAAATTGTCCACCCTTTTATTAATCAATTGAAAATTGTACCTTATGACCAAAAAGTCTGACTTTCCCAAACCAAGTGACACAGATAAAAATCAGTTTTGCTGAACAATATCTTGAAAATATACTGTTCTAACCTTACAATGGGAGAGAGGGGGGGGAATATATCATTGGTATATAAATCTAGCATTTCTCATTTAAATGCAATCATGTTATTATTGTATATGCTGTAACCACTCTTTCAATTCCCCATTCGATAATACAGCACATTCCATAATCCAACACCATTTGAGCCTTAGCTTTCATATGGATTCAGGACTTTTTTTTGGCCACCAGATAGCAATACAATGCTGCTAGCTTTCATTATTTAAAGGGATTCAGAATGTGTATAAGTACTTGTCTTAATGGTTGGAATTTTTATCCAAAACTGCTTATGTTTAATACACCTTTAAAAACTATATTGAGGAATCTTGTGTTTTTTGTTTTAGTAGCAAAAGGAATTCACTAAAAAAAATCCCCTCTTGGTTATCAAATATTATACATCTATAAAGTACTTTTTAATTTTTAGAAGTAGCTTAGTAATGCTATGTACTAGATTATCAATAAATGTATAAATGCTATGTTCCATACAAAAATTTCAATTGAGTTTTTAATAAAAACCACATAAATTATAATGAACAATTTCCACTTAAAAAAAATATAGATATAGATTCCATTAGATTCTTTCATAAAAAAATTTTGTTTATATAAGCAGATAAAAATATTTCAATATTTGTTTTAAAAAAACATTTTAGGAAAAGCTAAAAATGTGAATTAGGAGTAATAACATTTTATAATTTTGATGAAAAAAAAGCTTTAGCATTTAACTGGGTCTAGTACATAAAATTAATATTAAATATTTAGGCTTTATTAAATGCTTCAGATTTATAAATTTTCAGCTAATGTAAAGGAATTATAGCAAAGCTAATTTTGTTATCACAACATCAATTAAAAACCATACAATAACTTCAAATTACAGGAATGGACAATTTTTATTATTCATTCAATGAAATACAGTCCTCTAGGCTACTTTTTGAGCCTGTTCTTTAGCCCTAGCCTTTTCAATCTTATTTAGACGAGCAGCAGACTTAGCACCCAAGATGCCACCGCCCCAGTGTCGTCGAATCTGGGAAAAAAATTATGGAACCATCAATTTTAAAATAGAATGCAATTTTAAATAGTTATAACCATGCAGAATTACAAAAAATTCCTTTTTTAAATGAATGACCAAAATAATTTAAGTTACTAAAAACAAGTAATCATGAGGCAAGACTTTTTTTTTAAAACATTTGTTAACATTAAAACAACATTTTGTTTTTTTATAAATTGCGTAGTTTAAAAATTAACCTTTTAAATGGTTAAACAAATAAAATAAATTTTTTAACTGAATTAGAATTTTATTTTAATTTTAAACACTTAAAAGGAATGTTTTCTAGCTTTATGAGTTACATTTAAGAACATAAATAGATAAAATTCACTTACCTCCTCTGCACGGTCATTAAAGTTAGTCATCACAGTCTCAGTCAACTTATTCAAATTGTTTCGGTCCTCACTAAAGAAAAAAAATTATTCATCATAATCTTGCCTACAAGCATTTAAAACAGTAACATTCTGTAGCATATATATTAATAATGGACTTACGGATTTACGGCGGTTATTGCAACGGCAGTGCATGTTTTCCTTCTTACAAGACTTCCTAGCCTTGACTTGTTCTTTACGATACAATAGGGCACTCCCATTTTCCTACACAAAGCAGGCAAAAACAATACAATCTAAAATAAAAAAAAAATTGAAGTTAATATACATAAATTGTATTACATAACTAGCATTTTTATAATAGGAATAATCCCTTCCAAGTTGCTAAACTATTCTGTTGCCAACTGGAACCGTAATATGATAATCTAATTGGTGGGAAATTTTCTTATGGCAATGTTAAAATTAAGGGAAAAACAGGAAGGGGTGAAATGTGTCAGCTTTATTCATCTCTGTCATTTCCACAGCTCACCAACTTCAAGAAGGTTGCTTCCTGTCTGTATTACTTTCTTCTGTTCTCCTTTGTTAATCTTTTCTTAGATATTACAAGATTAATTTATGAAGTAATTAGTAATAATGAATATTAATTAGCATATTAATTGCCTCTTTAAACTCTCCTTTATAGCATGATTTTTATCCCAGATGTTCATCATGTATCGTACTAAAAATAATTAGTACATAATCAAGTCATCTCGGAAATCTTAAAAATAACCTGTTAAATTTCAAAGATGCCAATGCAACTTTTCTGTAGAATGTTGGATAATAAGAAACAACTGGACCATAACTGAATGGAGTTACTGCCAGACTAAGAACCTCTCCCCTTTGCAACATGTAAATTTCCAGCTCAAAACCAATGAAAAATAGTAAGGTTGCCATAAAAAGATGGGTCATTTTTCATGTGCCACTTGAAATATTTAATACACTTTGGCACAATGGATAAACAAGAAAATTTCACTGTTAACAGAATTGCTATACACAGATTATAACCAGTTTTCGTTTCAGAATGTCAAAATCATTTGTTTTGAAAGTTACCCATTAGCATATTAAAAATTAATGTAACATCAATATATACTAATGACTTGTTTAACTGAAATCAATAATTAATATCTTTAAAGTTAACCATGTAGGTCAATCAATATTTTAAATACAATCGCTCTTTAATCTTGCTTAAGTTAGTTAGAAAAGGGATATATCCATTTTTAAAAATATCATTATGAATTATACAAACTTGGTAGAGTTGTAATATTGTGCAAATGTGCTAGAAAACAAGAACTGATTGTTATAATAAACACGGGGCAAACACAGCATGTCTCTATCTAGCAGATCAAGGTCAATAAACCTCAAATCCAAAAGAAGGCAAAGGCTCAATTGGTGTCACCGAATGTACCGAATTATGGAATGCTGAATTAAAGTGGTTACTGTATACCACTATACAATGCAATTTTAATCAGTATTAAGTTTTAATAAAGCATTTTCTAACATCTCACCTCGATAGGGTCAACATCATTAGCAATCACGACAAATAGAGCTTTCTTCTGTTCAACTAAGGTAGTCACTTTATTGACACCTTGAGATAAGAGAATTGGTCTTTTAGATGGTGTATCTTCTTTACCCTGGGCTCTGAGCTCAGCCCTCTTCCTCAACCTTTCCTTCTTAGCCAAACGTGTTTCGGGCCTGTATTTGTCCAATAACTTGAAAATTTGGGTGGCTAAAGTAACAATAAAATTAGTTATTTAACACTTGTCAAAAAATTATTACATCTATTCCCTAAACAGACAATGTAATCACTACTATCAATAGTGTTTTTTGAACTTCTAGATGATGTTGACAACAATGGAAAAAAAATAGAAGATAGATATGTATGTATGACCAATACAAACATTTAACATTCAAAACATTATAATTACTCGGAAGATATTTTTATGCATTACAATATTAAAGAATTGAAGTAATCTTTAAGACAGGAATGAGAAAAACCATCTATACTAGTAAGTGTACATTGCTCTTGATCTTTCAAGTCAATATTATGACAGATACAAGCACCCTGACCTGCAATTTAACCTTCATCTAAATATGCATGGCATGACACAGAAATATATATTACATATTTTTAGCATTTAAGGTTTCCTTTAATACTTAACAATGCTTTAGTTTTTAAAATCATAACTAAATAAATAATAATTAAATAACTAATACTTCAAAAACTGAATAATTAAATTTAAAAAATATATTCTTACCTGTTTGTCTATCAACTGCTTGGGTAAATTGATTAATAGATGGAGGGACTTTCAAACGTTGGTACAAAACTGCTTTTTGTCTCTGCAATCTGATGTATTTTGGCCATTTCACAAATCGACTAAGATCTCTCTTAGGTTGTATATTTTGACCTAAGATTTCAATTAACACAATTTTTAAATAATTTATGAAACAGTTATAAATTTTTGTAAATTTGAATTCAAAGCATATCTAAAAATAATAAAGAATTTTAATCCACAAATAAAAAGCAATCATTGATCAAGAGTCAATGATGTCAGAAAACACAAAAAATATCTTGGAAGTAATTAGGTTCAATAGATAAGAAATATTACACTGTATAAAACAAATTTACTTTCATTTAAGTATTTTTTTAAGTTAAGGTCCTAGAAGGAGTTTCTAAGCTATCATGTCCCCCTAGTTCTGTGACTAGCTAGCAATCAACAAAGGACAATAATTGTAATTAAATAATTGTAATATCGTCGTTAAGGATTAACTGGATATGATGATTCATATTATTGTCGAAATTTTTCATTTTAAAACTTTCACCCAAGGGTATAGACATGTGGCATATAAGTTAATTTTTTCAAGTATAATATTCTATTTATAATTAATTTATTCATAATAGTTTATTTATTATTAATAATTACTATTTTCTGAATTTCATTAGAATGCATCCTAATTTAGCTAATACTCTATATATTTAATGCTCCATTTCTACACACAATGGAAACTATTGATAGCTTATCGAATCCAAATTGAAATCTCTATATATCAAACATAAACTTGAATAAATGTTGATAACCAGATTTATCTTGAATATTCATACAGAAATTTTAACACCACTCCCTTATTTTATCAATCTCAGCTGCATAAATCTAACAAGTGATATTAGTTAATGACCTTAGATAGAAAAATCATCTTAATTACAATAAATTTTATGAATTACTTAAATATAATGTTGAATACAAGACATGTAACATGAATTATCTTTTAAAAGGCATTATCTAGTATATTCAGCTTAAATTCTTTTAGATATGCTTTTGTTCCTTTATAACTTAGAAATACATTAAAATATTCATAAAACTAAACTCATCAACTATTAACACTAGAATTTTTTTTATTATTATAATAGATATAAATATAGTCTTACATAAGAATACTTAAAATTAAATTGTATGAGTAAAAACTCTGCATCATATCAACTCATTACAAATTTTTAAAATTTATACATTAAATCACTTACTGAATATTTTATTTTCATAGAATTAAGTATAATACTAAAGTCAAGTATTACCTACTTGATTCAGTAGCTAGGACCTAAGCAGTTCTTCCCTAGTAGAAATTAACAATTTAAATCGCAGTGTCAAATTTTTAAAAAGTTAATACCCATCTATCAAAATTGAACATTACAACTGAATTGGCTGGTATAATAACGCATTTCAATAAATCATATCCTATAAGGACTTATTTTTCATTAGATTAATACCAATTCTACCCTAGTAAACAAATTTAATCAATATTTTAGTCAAATCAACTATCTTGCAATTTGCAGCTTTCTCATTTCATAGGATATCCTATCATGCATTTTACAGAAATTATAGGCACTTGAAACAAGTAATTAATTTCATCACTAAATGAATCAAGATGTGTCCCCATTGTGCGTGATCATTAGTCTTGCAAATATTGCAAGACTAATGATAATATTAACTTATGGCTGATCGCAAAATATGAAATAATTTGACGGCATTTTTACTGATTATGGATACAGACCAAGACACTATAACTTAACTGATACTTAAAATAATTTATATAGAACAATTAAATGAACACATTTGTTTAATTTTAAGTTTGACACTGCGATAGGAAATTGTTCTTTCTACTATACTGCATAATTGGTCATTTGCCTCTGACAGTCTAGCTACTCACCAATTCCAAAATTTCTTGGACGTTTTTCAAACAATGGGTTAATTGTTTTCTTAGCTTCAAGTTTCTTGGCTGCTAATGGAGCTGCTGCCACTCTTTTCTTCCCCTTCTTGCCTTTAATCTGTAAACATACAATTAGGAATAAGTTTTAAAGATACTCATCCAGATAAATTATTGTTTCAAACATTATATCTTATATCTAAAACATGTTAACAATAAATATTACAACCAGATCCTGCTCAACACTGTTTTAGCATTATGCTATTATAATGAGATTCCCCGAAATCAAAAATTTTGAAACTTGTTATCCGAGTCAGGCATTTGGTCAATGATTGATAAAACTGAGAAGAAACATTCCACTAGAATTTTTTTGGAAAATTATATCATAAGGTTGTAGAAGAACATCAATTTTTGACGTAAAAAGGTGACCAATAAATGCCTGAATGGAATAAGGAAGAATGTATGACAGAAGCTAAGCAACGATATATAGCTAATAAAACATAATTGCGCCATATAAATATGCATAAACATCTAATAAAAATTTAATAAAATACGCACAATCTTTTTAAAGATTATAATTATTATGTTACTAACATTCTAGTACACGTGCTTATGAAACGTTTAACATCCAGCACTTTAATTTGATCACAAACATAAAATAAAAATCAGTATTTCTCAAAAATAATAAAACTTTTATTTAATTTACTTACTTTTCTCTGTACCATTTTTGTATTCGATACTTAAAAAGCTTATTTTATTAAGATTAAATCGGATCTTAGCCGACACAATTAACAACGTCCAACGCGTCAGAAGAAATGTACAATAATTTGATTTTCCGAGTTGAGTTGTAGATATCTGAGTGCAAAAGTTCAATGCCTTAACACATGAATGACGCACAGCAGCAACCGTGGCAAGGCGGAATTTTTAAATAGTGACACTCGACAATGGCATTCTTATTGAAAAATTAAAAATTCAAACAGCGGCACTGTTTGACACCAGTACAATGATGCACTAAGGCATCGTGGCCATGGGACGAACGTTTGAGTTGCATGCTTTGTCATCTTGTCTTTCTATAGTTGTCCTTAATCGAGAGAGTGCGAGTGCGACATTCTGGCTGTCTAGTTCCATTGATTTTAAGCTGCAGAGCAAGGCGTTAAGCTTTTTTAAAACTGTTTTTAGGTTTTAACATAGAGCGTCGTTCCTTTAAAAATTTTATTTTCACTATGCTCATGAGAAAACCTTCGACATCGAAAAGAAAATATGAAGAGGATATTGCAATCCGTGGTTTTAAAACTGTCTGGAAAGAACCATTTTTCTTTACGCATCAAAATACTTCCACGCCTGTTTGTTTGATCTGTGAAATAAATGCAGTTGTACCGAAAAAATTTAACCTGGACCGATATTTCAAACAGCAGTATAGTGATTTCAACACCAAATATACTGTCGGATTACATTTCGGAACGGATTTTATAAATAAAAAAAGTAATCCAACGCCGCTAAAGCTGAAACATCGTGTGTATATAACTTTACAGAATGATAAAAATCTTTTCATTAATGACTTGCTAAGTCATACCATGCTGATCCACGGTATTTTTCCATATTTAGATTTAATTTTAGAAATATTCATTTAGCTCTCTACATCTTAATTTTTGATACATTTGAGAAAGCAACACGTAATAAAAGTTTGTGTTATAATGGTCATTTGTTATTGTTTCACTCAAATATACAGATAAGGATGATTTGTCAATATTTATATTATAAATTTTTTTTCGAAATTTGAATGATAACCTTAGACTCCAGGTTAGATCTATTGATACCCCATTAGCTTGTGTTGAAAGTTGTTGCCTTTAGACAGAAGGCGAATGTGATATGCAAGTATGTAAGAATATATTTAGCATTAGCAATCAATCAGATTGTCGAGAAAAATTTTGGAATGTTTATCTTACTACAAGAAAATGTAAGCAGTTAATCCTGAAGGTTTTCCTGGGAGGCAACGATTATTATCATCGTACATTACTACGGGTTATTCGTGATGTACACCAGTGATATACCAGTTACATCGATATATAAAAAAAATGATAAAACTGCATAAAGTATAATGCATAGATGTAACAATGCATAAGAAAATATTTTAAAATTAGTAATACTTTATAATGTAATAAACTGATAAATTATAATAAAACATATATTCCTTCCTAATACAATATATTGCTATTTTTTTAAACAAAAAATGATCCAATAAAAAAGCTGGGATATGACAATTATTACTTGAAATATTAGTACTAAATATTATTATTAAGAAATATTAATAATAAGAAGTATTACTAAGTAATAAGTATTATTATCAAATAATAAGTGCAATCAAACCGGTTTTCATGCATTTGTTTTGTGATTTTTTATAAGCAATTTTTTTGTGCCATATATTAAAAAATTCTATCAAATGCATATTAATTAAAATAAAAATTATAAAAAAATGTAATTCAAAAAGAAAACTACAGATAGCTGTCAACATAACATGCGAATTTCGAAAAAAAAAAAAAAAAAAAAAAAAAACCCTAATGGATAGCTATCTGATATGTCATTCTATTACCACGAATGTTATTAGATGCGCGGTAATACTACATCGTGAGGTTTTAATTGACATATTTTCAAAGTGAGATTTTTATACGGTCCCTATTTACCGAATTTTTTAATATGCTGCAAACAATTTTTTTTTTTTTTTAACTATTTATGAAATTCCAAGATGGTTTTTTTTATTTTTTTTTTTTTTTTTTTAGATTTCTGTTATGCTGTCCCTATCCCCCTTAAAAAAAAAGCTTCACTGTATTGGTATTAGTATCAAGAAAATGTGTTTTATTGAATGCTGTATTGCAGTAGTTCTATGTAATAATAAAAAAATAAATAAATAATTGGAAAAATAAAATAACAAAACTTTTCTTGATTTATAAAATTCAAAAATTAATTTTATAAATGAAGAAAAGTCTTATTTTTCTTGAAAAGTCTTTTATCTTTTTAATTTTTTCAACAAAATGTAATTCTTAAAAACAATAAAATTATATTTCTGAAAAAAATAATAATAATAATGGGTTTGTATTATTATTTTATATTTACATAGTATTCAATCATACGTACATTATATTCAAATGTTGATTATCCGTGGTATAGTACAAAATATCTAAACTTATTATTTAAAATAAAACGAAAATATAGAATATTTAAATAAAAATACTTTATATATATATATATATATATATATATATATATATAGAAGTTCTAGTTGTTACAAGCAAAATTATTATAAAATTTCTGTTTGAAAAAATATGATAAAAAATCTTGCATGTAATTCAATAAAAATAACGGATTTCTATGAAATATATATATTTTCATAGAAATCTATATTTTTTTAATGAAATTAAAAGTATTTTTCTATGAAATTAAAAGTGATTTTCGTTTGAATTTTTGCTGGGGAAATGGGCTGGCAAAGTCCTTTGTATAAATTCTACGTTTTATAATTATTCTAATTTTGAAATAATTGACTATTATGTTTGAAAATTGTGAATCATTCTTTAAAATCAAAAAAAAAAAATAAATAAATAATAATAATAATAAAGATATATATATAAAGAAGAAATATATTGATGTTATTACTGTATTTTAAAATTAGTATTTTAAATTAATGAACAAATCTCTTTAAAAATTTTTTAATTACGTGGAGTAATCCTACTATACAGCAATGCATTGAATATAATTTGTCTCTTAAAAAAGAATAAAAGATATGTTTAACAATTTTGTATTTTAAAGGGATTGAAACTTTTTATATTTAAAAAAGGTGATTATTAAGAGGCTAGTTTATAATTATATATCAATTAAAAAACATTTTACAAAAATATATCATTTTAGTGTCGAATCAATATCTTTCCTAAAGAAAAAAAAATATTACGTGAAACATTCTAGAAATTTTAAAATACAGGAATAATGCTTGCCTATAATTTAATTTATTGTCATCAACATATTAGAAAAAAATCCTTAGTAGTTATTAAATAAAGTATTGAATAGTATACTATCGTAGAAATTTTATTCTGATCATGTTTTTTTTTTCTATCCCAAAGTATATATTTTTTATAAATCCCAAATAGCATTCTTTCTTGACAAAAAAATTTACATTTCTTTATTAAAATACTATTGATGGTAAGAATTAAATATTACACAGTAAATTTATAAAAATATATAGGTTTTTCAAAATAGAATTTTCGCCATCGTGGATCTAACGAATACTAATCCTCCTTCGACAGCTGCTAATAAGAAAAAATCGCAAACTGTTCGTCACCGATTTGATTGAAATTTATTCAACAGCTAAGGTGTGAATGCAATGATTTTCCATAAAATGGTGTTTGAACATTTAAAAGCGTTGAACGATTTCAATATGCGCTTGTGCTGCGAAAGTTATGACTTCTAGTCTGCGTTTTTTTTTTTCCTAACGTTACGCTCATTAGAAATAAAGTCAATCGAGGGTGTTGGGAGAAGCTTGGTTTGGTTATCGCTCTACGGTCATTTTTGGCTGACTTTAAGCTAATTAGACAGGGATCTATAGTTTAAAGTGGATTCCTAACCACTAGCAGACATCCATGCCACCGCCAGGATGTTGGGAAAAGGGGCACCTGAGCCAGAAGGCTTTTATCCCCAATTATTAGCAAATACGGAGAAGAACAAAAATTAAATATAATAGACCATGATCTAATTCATTATTTTCTTGGTATATTTGCACGGGGTGTGATGGCCGTGTGAATAGCGTTCATGCTCTCGGTGCCACAGGTTTCGGGTTCAAGTTCCGGTGATGCTATTGATGCCTCTAGGACTCAGGAATATACATTAAACCTTAGGTCCCGATTTAATATGCCTGTTAGGGGTAAAGCTGACAACCTACTCCTTAAAAAGAGAACATCCCCTGTATAGAGGTCTACCAGAAGGCAGACGGCCTTGGCCTCCCATGGGACTGTTGTGCCAACGATGATGATGATAGTTGCATAATTTGAAGTCTAGCGAGAACCTGTTAAGCAGCAGGCATAACTCGTATTTATTAAAAATAAAGAAAGACAGTTATAAAAAGGGGTGTACAAAAGTATAAAACATCCACACATAGGCAAGAAGGTATCAAATCGCGGGCTGACGATTTTATAGGAATTCTATACAGTACTTTTTCGTGTTTTGTACAAAAGATAAAATAGTAAATTACGATTAAAATAAATAAGAGTAATATATAGAATTCAAATAAGATAAAAAATGAAATAAACAAAAGGAAGTAAAATAAAATGGATTAATTTATCCTAGATGAAAATATAAATAAATAATGATTTGTGGTGCCTATCTATTGTGCAAGAAGTGTACCAAGTAAAGTCGATTGTAAGAAAAGAAAGACGACCAGGTTCGATCTTTCTACTTTGATTATAAGTAAAGCAGCAAAATTTAGTAAAACTACAAGTCTTCCTCGAAGACAATGCTTTTCCTCTCATCACCCACCAGTGGCTGCGCTCTTGCACACGTAAGTTGAACAAGTGACCCACGCATGTTCAGCAACAAAAAAATAATACTATCATGAGTTCGAAAAAAAATTATCTTTAAACATTAAAATTTTTTAGATTTTACGATCAGTCTATCTTTAATTCACAAAATTTACTAAAACATTAACTGAGACATACAAGGATGTCTTCATAAAATAGAAAGTTGACTGGTGACAAGAGAAAAAAAACGAAATCGGAATATTAAAGTGCAGAATCCCCAGTAATTCTCCGCTTTTAAAAAATGTTATTTTGTCATTCGATTTCAGCATCTTAAACAACATAAGCATAACATAACATTTTTAGTTTAATATCAATAAATTTTGGCTTACCAACAAGGAATTTTCACATATTAGTGAAATAATTTGGGGTTAAAGCGACAAAATTTGACTTATCAACAATTAATAATAAGACAGCAAAAATATTTTACATAAATGGATAAAATAAATAAAATACTTAACATCTCGAGAGCTGAAGTTTTGAAATTTAATTACTTGCGAAATTCCATGATCTGCTTTTAAATGTTGACGAAATTTATCTATTATTGTATACAGGAAAGAGCAACCTTTTTTTCACTACATAAATGCATCCTTTTATTTTTCTTTTCAATAGTAACTTTTTTAATCTTTTTTGTATTGATCTGAATATCTTTTTATATTGATTGTTTTTCCACATTCACGAGCAAATGTTGACATTTTTATTTTAATACTTTTATAATATATTCTTAATTCTACTCTGTATATTCAAACTCTATCCACAGACACAGAATGCAGCTAACTTCAAGACTGATTCAACAAAAAAGACAGATTGATGTAACAAATGTGCAAATACCGAGAATTTATATTGAAACAGATCAATAACAAACATGTTTACTTGACTAGAAATTACAAGTTCATGGATTGAAAAATTGTAAAGACTTGTACTCCTTATTAACGAAAAACTAGAAATTGCAAGTACACAAATCGAAAAAAGTACTTGTACTATATAATACAACCTCTTGGATGTAGTAAGCATATATAAAAGATATATTCTAGAAGCAATAGGCCAGCGTAACAATTTAAGGAACAATTAGAACAAACAATTATAAATAAACTTGAAAACAACATAATCATAAAAACTCTATTATACAATTTGAACATTTTCAAATCATCATTTTTGCTTGATTGAGTTGAAATCGAAAGCGCGTAAACAAATCTATCGAAAACAATTCCAACGACCAATCATATTGAATTAGTTATAGTGGTGAATCATCGCCAGCCTTTCCAAAAATAATCCGTCACAGTTTTAGCCCGCTATGAGAAATACATGTCGTGTTGTGGTTTCGTATATATTTTCGTGACAACTTAATGAGTTAGTTATTATTATTTTATTGCCTGTATAAATATCTTTGATACTTTTTTATTCAATCAATTACTATGAAGGATTTAAAAGAATTAATACTTGATTTTTAGGTATTATTATTTATAATGAAGGAAATGATTTTCATTTATGTTAATTTTTTACTGAATCCTAATATATTAATTGAATTAATTTTTTATAAATTTCGAATAGTTAATATTAATTTTGATTTCATAATTATTTACAAGAATTTTAATTGAAGATAGATTTTTTATTGAAAATGTTCTATGATTGCCTCTTTAAAATTTTTAGTTAAAACTTAATACTATGACGCTGTAGTGCCACGTATTGATGGAAAATGGAGTAAAAAAAAATAACAACTTCTACTTTGAATGTTAACAGGGTAATTTCCCCGTAGAATGTAAACAGAATGTACCTGGCGCTAGAAAGGAATTAACATGTATATGTGAAAATTTTTTATCGTTTTTTTTGACGTCCGGATTTTTATAACACTAAGCAACCATTATAAGCCGCCACAACACTGATGCTCTCTTCTACTTTTTAGTTTGCTGATGATTATTTATAAGAATTTCTGTATTCTGATTCAAATGTGATATTTCCATTCTATTATTTTAAAATTTTAGGTTCCTATAATTTTAAAGATTTTCTTAAGATTTGTAACACCATGAATATTGATCGTTATAAAATAAGTAAGTTTTATATATATATATTATAAGTTAAGTTATTTTTTGATAGTTTTGTGTTATCTTTTATGTAATTAATTTTATTAATAATTAATCACTAATAATATTAATTTTTTT
The DNA here is from genome assembly GCA_021605075.1 of Caerostris darwini. Classification (NCBI taxonomy): domain Eukaryota; kingdom Metazoa; phylum Arthropoda; class Arachnida; order Araneae; family Araneidae; genus Caerostris; species Caerostris darwini. The sequence continues at coordinate 142,212 of BPLQ01012603.1, read as the reverse complement.
AACTTTCGAATATTTAATATTAATTTTGATTTAATAATTATTTACTAGAATTATAAATGAAGTTAGATTTTTTTATTGAAAATGCTCTAAGATTGCCTCTTTAAAATTTTTTGTTAAAACATAATACTATGACACTGATACTCTCTTCTATTTTTTAGTTTGCTAATAATTTGTATAATTTAGTTTGCTAATAAGAATTTCTGTATTGTGATTCAAATGTGATATTTCCATTCTACTTTTAAATTTTAGGTTCTTATAATTTGAAAGATTTTCTGAAGATTTGTAACACCATGGATATTGATAGTTATAAAATAAGTAAGTTTTATATATATTATAAGTTAAGTTATTTTTTGAGCCTATATTAAGGTATTTTTTGACAGTTTTATGTAATAATTTTCTTAATAATTGATCGCTTAATAATATTAATTTAATTCATTTTTTTTAAATTTCAAATAGTTAATATTAATTTTGATTTAATAATTATTTACTAGAATTTTAATTCAAGTTATATTTTTTATTGACAATATTCTAAGATAGCCTCTTTAAAATTTTTAGTTAAAACATAATATGACACTGATACTCTCTTCTACTTTTTAGTTTGCTAATAACTATTTATAAGAATTTCTGTATTCTGATTCAAATGTGATATTTTTAATTTTTTTTAAATTTTAATTAATTTCATTTAAATTTTAGGTTCTTATAATTTCAAAGATTTTCTTAAGATTTGTAACACGATGGATATTGATCGTTATAAAATAAGTAAGTTTTATATATATTATAAGTTAAGTTATTATTTAAGTCTATATTAAGTTATTTTTTGATAGTTTTACGTTATCTTTTATGTAATTAATTTTATTAATAATTGCATCACTTAATGTAATGTGAAGAAAAAATTTATCAGTTAAAAGTGCATTAACTTCATGAAAAGTACATGGTTAATCTATTATTTTCTTTCAATTATTGGTTAAAAATATCAAAGTATAAATCAGTGAAATTAAATTTAAAATGATAAACTAAAGTTTTCTTGCAAAATCCACCTTGATTGTCATAACAATGATCAACGATTTCACAATGTTTACTATAAATAGGTTCAAATAATTTGCTTCTGTATTCTTATTAAAATATTTCTAAAATGGGACAATGTCTAGTCATTCCAGACAATTTCAATATGGCTTGTTTGTGCTTTTGTTCAGGTTGTACTTCTTTGTGAACTTTTTAAAATCCATTTTCTTAACAATGATCTTGTTCATGAATCATATTTCAAACATAAATTTTCATGTTAAAGCAGGACATATATAGAGTTGGAATTATTAGAAAATGGATTTATATCTAGATTCCACCGTAAATATTTTAAAAACAAGACTATCCTATACATTTTTAATCAGAAGTCAAAGGACTTCTTTGGTGGAGTTCAGAAGATCTATTAACTGAGTTAAGGAAAAAATAATCATTTTTGAAATTGACCTCTATATAATTCTATAATCTTTCATAAGAATGTGCACAAAAATATTAATGTCATTATTTTTATTAATGAATCAATAGAAATAAGCGTATTAACGCCACCGCAGTTACAGATTTGGCGATTTTTAAGTGCCGCCAATCTACACATAAAATTTTTGTGGCAAATCATTAAATATATAAAACACTTTATTTAAAATCAAAACTCTTTCAAAATTCAAAGCACTTTATTTAAAAACAAAGTAGTCAATTGGATTTCGGTGGAAAATGGGCCGATATAGAGTTTAAAATAGATTCAAAGCAGTCTCTATTTTGGCGCATTGGCAGCTCTTTATTGGCTCATTAGCACAACTTCTGCTGCGGTGGCGTTAATACATAAGTACCGAAATAAATTATTTGTCAGATAACATTTCATTCAAGATGAACAACATCAGTAAACACATTGGCAAGTTGTAATAATAAAATTTGCTGTATTTTATACTTTGAGTTTTTTATTGTTTAATATGCCTACGAAACACTTACTTAAAGCATTTTTTGTTAATTTAATAAAATTGTATAACTTTAGTTGCATTTTACATATTTAAAAATATTATTTGGAAAAGTGGCCTGTGGTTAAGAAAATGCTAAGCCATCTTTTTAATAATAGAGAGTTTTTGCATACCGTACGTTAGTTACCGTAGGACGTCCATTAGCTTTTTCTCCCTAGCGCGCATGCTCAGTTTCCTATGAGCATGCGTGCTAGGGAGAAAAAGCTAACGGACGTCCTACGGTTACTAACGTACGGTATGCAAAAACTCTGTAATGACTATAAAAAATATCATTTATGAAAATTAACCATTCTTTAATAGAAAAACAGTATGTCATGGATCTTAATTCCTAATGGCTATTGCAGATTTACTTTGATTATAATTGTTCACAAATAACACTTTTCTTTATTTCTAGTGAAGGTGGCTGGTGGGGCTACACTGGTTATTGGTGGAGCAACTGTTGCCTTGCCTTTACTGGGATTCACTTCTAGTGGTGTAGCTGCAGGGTCAGTAGCTGCTGGTATTCAGAGCAAAATTGGATGTGTTGTAGCTGGAAGTTATTTTGCGACTGCCCAAAGTGCTGGTGCAGCTGGAATGGCTCTTGGTACGAAGGCTATTTTGGGAGCCAGTGGTGCCACTATGGGATGGTTTTTACCTAGCAAGCTGTAGAAACAGAATGAACTGTTCTGCTGGTTTTTTATAGATCTGAACTGCTCTACTGGTGTTTCTTTTTTTTTATGAACTGAACTGCTCTGCTTGTTTTTGTTGCTGAACTACTGCGCTTATTTATATTGCATCTATAAAACTGTTGTCTGTTTAATTTCTTTGTTATGCATTTTTTTAATAAAATAATATAGTTTTCTACTGATTGATATTGTTTCACTAGTAGCGAAATATTTTTTATATTTTTGTGAACGATTTGTTAATTTAATTGCACAATAAAACCCCCTACAACAACTGAAATTATGTAATCACCTACTGAAAGGACTAAATTTTAAAATTTATACTGAAATGATGTAACTGACAAATTTTGTATATCTATTCAGAATATTAATGTATTGAGAAGTTTTTGAAGTCAATAGACTCTTTTTAGTAAATTAAAATTGTGCAAAAGCTTAAAAGTTTACTATTGTAGATATTTAAAATTTCATTTCTTTATAATAAATATTGGTAATTTCTGAAATTCACTATTTTGATAAGTTAGATCTGTTATGCAGTATAATTTTAGGGTATTTCTATTTTATAGGTTTATTGTTAAGATATAAACTATAAATATTTAAAAGATTTTATAAGTATTTAATATAAATTAACTAAATATCTTTTACACAGTTTATAAGTAATTTTCTAATAATAAGCAATATGTATTTGAAATATTTCATATCTAATTCCGTTGAAGAGGATTTGTTTTTAAGTACAACAGGAAAAATAATTGAAATATACTGGTTTCCATAAATTATAAATGTAGTGATAACTTTAATAAAAAAGTTGATTTTAATGAAATTGAGATAATAAAATATGCATAGGGAGATGTAAGGAGTAGGATGAAAACAAATTATCAAACAATTATGATATTTCAAAAATTAGGCATACAGGAAATTGAAAAAATTGGTTTAATGCTTGTTGATAGATCATTTTAAAAAACATTAAGGCTAACAACATGCAAAAATTAAAATTTTTACTACTCAAGATCAATGGGAAATTATAATTTTTCTATTTATTTTGTGATGTCAGTTAAATTATCTATTTGAAGCATATATTAGTAGAACTTGTTAAGCGATGTGCTTGAAAAAAAAAATCAAAGCTAGACAATTCAAATAATAAGATTTTGGTCTAAAATTTTGGCTTTCACAAATGATTATGCAGAAGTCTTTCATTAATATGATTCAGAAATAAATGCTCATTACATTAAGAAAGTAAGTTTGTACAGTGGAAGTATAAATTATGACAATAACTACATGTGCTGTAAGCATAATATACAATAATTCTATACAAATTTTGAATGAAGTAATAAAGATTTATTCAAAAGCAATCACTTTGTCTATGAATCACATTTTAATATCTTTTGTGTTGTTTCAACACACAATATCCAAATAAATAGGCTAATATAGGTAAAAGAGGCGGAACTTTATATCATTTATAGAAAAAATAAATTAAAATCTTGAAACTTAAAATGAATTTTAGAAATTGTTACAATCTAAATCTTCTGGATTTATATTTTGTATAATTAATTGTTCTCATTTATTTGAAATCAATATTAATCACAGAAAACTCTGCAGTTAATTTAACCCCCACTTTATAAATTTGTTTATCTGATATTGAATATTGAGACCTTACAAGTGTACCGTATTTAACAAAATGAACCTTTAAAGTATCTGTTTAAATATTTACTTTCTGTAAAATTCAAAGTGCAAAAGTATAGAAAAAAAAAATATTTAAGTACTTTTATATAAAGAATAATTAATAAAAAGAAAATATTAAGTGCAAAGCTCTTAAATATTTAGCAATGATAAAATGCTTGAAAAATTACTTTGTAATCTTCAAATAATCCTTCATAAAATCATTCGTGCAAAACATGGAAGTTCTGTCTGCAACATGAAAAATGTTTTTCATTGGATAAATTCAATATTTTGCAACAACCATCTCAACATTTGCAAATTTACAATATCCATATTCCTTGGAATAATTCCTCGAAAGTAATTACGGCTTAATTCCTGGGTCCAGATTCTTCATATCTTTAATAATTGGTAAACTGGTGCTATTCCTCAGGAATGGTTAACAGCGAAATTCATTCCCAACCTTAAACTCGGTAAAGAGACTTGACTTCCCCTACCTCATATCGTCCACAATTAACTTCAATTATTAGTAAAATCTCTGAACGTATCATACTCAAGAGAATAATTGATTTTACAGTTCATGGCAAATTCCATCCTAATTATTTTGGATTTATTCCTTTCAAGCAGGGCCGAATTTAAATGAAAAGAGGCCCTAGGCTATTCCACTTATGAGGCCCTTTCACCTCCCATTTTTAAGTTTGTAAATTACATGAGAGATAATAAAATACATCATTACTGTGATTATATCAATATGTTAAATGAAACATGTTGTGATTGGTACTAATCTTTATAACAAATGTGGCTGATAATAAATTAAAAAAAAGTAGAGAACACTTATTTGGACATTTATTCTCAGCACCCTATAGAGTACTTGTAACAATAACTAATCAAACAGAGCACACAACATTTACATAGCACCAAAATGCAAATAATAAAAATCTTTTGATTACGAAAATAAAATATGCAATAAAAATTATCATATTTTCTATCAAATTAAATAAAATATATTCAATACACTGAACATTAAAGCAAATTCAATTCAGATAAATTTATTTCATAATAATTCGAATTTAAAATTTAAGTATGAATTTTAAGTTTTAGACTAAACCAAAAATGGACTGAACCTACTGAACTCAAAACGCGAGAATCAAACGATCGTGTACGCAATCCTAAAATAAGAATCTTATCTAATAACATTAACACGTATTTCATATTATCGAAGTAATACGAATATAACCGAACGTCGGGATATCAATAGGCCTGTCCGTTTGTCTATTCCAACCTGCAGAGCTTAGTAGAATAAGGTGCGTCAATATTTGTCATAGCAATCAGTGAACGTATGAACTATACTTTGGTGCAATATATACAAAAGAACAGAACCAATTAGCCGACCGCGTTGATCATAACCAATAAATTTTTATGTTTGCTTTATTAGTCATATGTGTAGAATTTATCCTTATTTTCAATTCAGTGTTTATTGTTTTTAGAATAGTGTAATTCTAATTTTGCTAACAATTTAAATGTAGGCCCTTCTTGATCTGGAGGCCGTAGGCTGAAGCCTAGTTAGCCTATAGGAAAATCCGGCCCTGGTCATCATGCATTATTTAATTGTTTTTTTGTATGAGATTGATTAATTAAAATATATTTTCTAAACTTGATCATCATATATTGAACACTGTTATTATAAAATCACATAGTTTTTCTAATAAAATCGATATTGTTTGAGTATTTTAAAATTAGACTTTGCTATTTGACTAAATTTCATAATGAAAAACTGGAAAAGAAATTTCAGCTAATAATTGAATAAGCTAAGCTTATTTAACCACTGACAGCTTATTCAAAGGCAATTAATTTATTTAAATAACATAATGAGTTTTTATTGTGATTATCATTATCTAGTATAGCTTTAATGTGAATTGTCATGTGTTTCGTTTCATTTGCCAAGTTGATTAATTTTTTGTATGTTTTCTTTAAAAATAAAAAAATTATCATAATTCGAAAAAAAAATCAAAGCAAATTTTAAAATAATTATTAAAATTAAATTAATTAATAATTATTAATTTATTAAATTTGAAAAAATTCAAATAAAATCAAAAGAAATAATTAAAAGGAAATTCGTAGTTAATCATGAAAGTCCACTGCTGTGTTCATTATAAATCCTGATTTAGAATGAAATAATTTAATATTTTAACTTGGAATCTTTTTTTATTCTGATATTTTTTTACACAGATATAAATTTCTCTTTGAAGAAAATGAAGTAATTTTTTTCTATGACATAAACGTACCAGAATTAAAAATAAAATATTAGAAAAAAACGTATTTCTCAGAACAAATTTTCGTGATATTTTCCCCCAAAATGATTAAAATATAAAATATTCATTTGCATGAATTTTTTGTAATGCTTTATTATATTTCATACAAAATATTCAGAGAAGTGAACAAATAACATTTCTTGTGACATCTTTAGTAAGCACATTTAATAAATGCACGACTTTAATAGAAGAAATTCAAGAATTTCGCAGCATTTTTAGAATCTCTACTGCGTTTTCTAATTTCTATTTTACTAACTTCTGTTTGTGTTTTCTAAATAATGCGGGCAGGGAAAAGGAGCCAAGGTGAGATTCAATGCCAATTCTCGTACGACAAAAGACGGAGGATATGCTTATCTTCAACTTTCCATTCGTTTAGAACAAGAAAAGGCGCTTTATTTAATTCTACAATTTGGTTTCGACCCTCAAATAACATTTAAAAGGATTCATTATTGGCTATTGTTATGTTTTAAATTTATTGGACTGTTGTAAAATTTGATATTTAAAACATTTAGAGTGTTTTTTTTTTAAACATTATAGAGAAAATGATATTTTTATCAGGATGGTTTCCTACTAAAAATATTTCATACATCTAACATTAACAGCCTTAACAGCATTAAAGCATTGTTCAGCTTATTAATGCTGTTATAACAAGATTAGTTAGGGGAATTGAGTACATTGCACCGCTTCTTCGATTTACCATTTACCAGACGGTTTTAGCTAGACTAAGGACTGGCCACATTAAGAGTTTGACCTTCAATGGAGACGAGAAGACATATGCCCTTTGTCATTGTTCGACCATCGCAGCTCCCTCTCATCTCATAGATTGTATTGGTGCCTCTGTGAGGCAACTGTTGAATGAGGGGAGGACAGTTTACGATCTATTGATGCAGCATGATCTACTGGACTTGGTTTAGGATTCTAAATCAAGGGGATAAGCAACAACAACACCATTTTAAATTTTTTCCTCCTCCTTTCTCTTGGAGCATTTTTAATCAGTGGCTTTATGGTCCTCACCGCCGACATTTAAGAAACTGTGACGTACAAGTTGAGAGATTGTGAGAACCACTGTATTGTTCACATACACCAGAATTGTTGCAAGAATTGGACGGATGAGTAAAAGAGAAGCAGATTTTGCATAGTCGGGGCTTATAAAAAAGTAATTTTCTTCCTCGAGTTCATTTGGTTAGTTTTCCAATTTTATATCTAATTGAATACCGGGGTTCAGAAAACGATTGGTAAATTTTCAGGGTAAATAGATACAATTACTCGAAGCCACCACAATTCCCTTGGTGTTATCAAATTCTGTAGCTGTTTGGAAATAATCAGGTGACATTAAGAGTATATCTTGACGGAAGATGTGCATATTGTCCACATGTTTAAGAGTCTTTACTTTAGAGGCTAAGTTGTTTTTCCAGAGGGGATGAGTTTTAGGAATCTTCTGGAAGCTCGAATATAATAGTAAAAGATTGAACACCGTGTTGGGAAGTAATTTGTAAATTGTCTAAAATATTTCGTTGAAATATTAAGTTCAGGCCCTCTCATGAGAAGTATGATGATGAATGAAGTGGTATATGGGGATGTGAAGCAACAAGGACTATAATCCCCTAATCACTATATATGTTATATGAACAGTTCGTTTTTCCTTATTTTTAATATGTCACTCTCCACAACGCTCTACGATCGTGTTAGACCGGGACCTACGGTTTAAAGTGGATTCCGAACCACTACAAACATCCATGGCACCACCGGGACTCGAACCCGAAACCTGTGGTACCGAGCGCCAGAGCGCTAGCCACTCGGCCATTCAGGCCCCCCATGAGAAGTATTCTATACGTGAAGTGTTGGACATAACACTCGCCATCTTATAATGAATGAAACTAAAAATGTTAAGTAGAAGCCAGGTTTGTTTTACATAAAACTTAAAGTTTTGAAAATTTTTTTTTTTTGAAAGGATGCAGAAAAGTTAAAAAAAAATAAATAAATAAAAAAGATTAAATAATTAATCTAATTTGAAAATCAATATCAAAAAACAAAATAAATATATTTATCACCTTTGAAAGTTGAAAAACAAGAACAATCGGATTAGGCAATTTCTTTAACTTTTTCGATGATTCGTTCTCTAAGCTGTTTTAATTTCCTGTCAAATGATCATTTTTATTTCAAAATAAGAATATTGCCAAATATAGCATCCCTTGACAAAATACTGCATTTTCATTGGACGCTTCATAAAGAACTTTTCTGTTGGATAAGTAATGAAGAAAGTTTATTATACGCAATTTAAAACGAAATAACACATCGTCATAGCTGACGAAAGTTCATATAACAAATATGTAAAATAGCTGAATTTTGTGCATTATTCTGACTGTATTTTTTATTTGTATCTTACTTTTAAGTTAGTTAATGTTTCGATTTTTTTGTTATTTTTTTATTTTTTGAATTTTTTCGTATTTTGAATTCGCATCATACATATTAGTTTAACAAAATATTTATATCAATGTCTACAAAGATAAATTTGGGTTGCGCGGAAAAAAAATCGTTCGGCAATTTAGACCTTCTTAGAATAGGGTAGTACCAAAATTTTTTGGGCAAAAGGGGACAGAATAATTAAAAAAAACTCTTTCTTTCACCTAAAAGAGAATGAAGTTTAAATTTTATTAAAATAATAAACTTATTAATGCTAAATAAAAGAATTCAAATTTGCAACGTATATATAAATTCAAAATTTATTTAAATCGTTTATTTTGCATCTAGATTTTACCTCAGTATGTCTCAAGAATTTCAAATTCTTAAATGCTATGAGTGTGAAAAATTTCAAGTGCATCATGTGAAGAAGGCTAAAAAATGGCAATGTAAAGTTTGTGGTGCAAAGCAGTCTTTAAAAAAGGTAAATACGTATAAAAATTCAAATATGAAGTTTAAATAATATTTTAGTTTCTCAAAATATTTTATATTTTGTGACTATGAAACAAATTTGCTATTTTTGAAAGTAGTTTCCATTCATATGGTTAAATATATATGCTGTAGGTAAAATACAGATAGGAGGAAAATATATACTGATGTATAAATGTTCTTCATTCTAAATTCTGATCTATGTTTTCTTTTTACTTTGGAATACTTTTCTGCACAATAATTAATCTTTATATTAACCTGTAACGGGTGGTGAGAAAGTAGACATAAAAGGGGATGTGTGGTTTCAGAGATCGTGCATCGTTATAAATTTTTAAAAATATTATAATTAAAATATCACCCTGATATTTCACTTGGATGTTCTTTTAACTGTCAGAAAAAAAAGATGTTTTTACATTTTAAATTGGAATAAAACTTTACCGAGAACATTTTGCAAGAGCCTTAGATTTTTCAGTGAAAATCATATGGTGCAATAAATTTTGTAAAATTAATGATAAAAACGAATCTATTGTTTATTAATCATTATTTATTTATTTAATATGTAAAGCAAATTTCAATAGGAAAAAATTTAATATAGGGCAATATAGAAATTTTTTTGACACTACTTGATTTATCAGTGCCAATTAGATTTCCGTTGTTCTTCCCTATCATCTAGATTATCTAATTGCAAATTTGAAAATAAAAATTAAAAACATTTCAGTGACATCATCGGAATCAGTTCTATCAGTGGTAAAAAATGTTTAATATCTTCAAAATTGGATTTGAAGATAGATATGTATATGAGAAAATCCAAAATTATTCTTGGTTCATCGGTGCTGGTGTTACCAATTATATCTTTAATTGGATGAGAAGTATTTTTGAGTAAGTGTAGAAATATGTTTAAGGAAAATTTTTCTTTTGATATATCTGAATATTTTGATATATCTGTTTTGCAATATCTGAAATCTAAGCAATGTAGCAAAAATAATATATGGGAAAAGTTTGGAGAAAATTTTGCTTAGATGCTGTATTTATATTAAAAGAGAGGCAATTATTTTTTATAACAGTTCTATAATAAAAAGGCAATTTAAAACGCCAAACAGTACTCCTCGCCATAAGGACTCTTCTATTTAAATAATGAAGATTATAGTAATAATAATAAAAAGTTCAGCTATCACTTCTTTAAATTTAATCTTCTATTACAAAAATGTGATGATAAATTCATAATATCTTGGTTTCGATGTCCAATTTCATAATATTAATGGTAAATTGATTATTCTTAATATGAATTATATTATTTTTTAAAAGAATTTTGAATTTTTTTCTTCTGATTTACAGGCTTTTTCATAGGATCTTCTCGTGACTGCCGGCTGAATGTTCAAAAATTGAATTTTCAAGCTGGTATGCACCAATTTAATAGAATGTTATATGAAAGTAATAATTCCTCTGAAGCATTGAACATTGATGAAAATAATTCATCTGTAAGTATATTTTCTGAAAATGTGTTTTTTTTTTTTCAAAATTGGCATCAAGCAGTTAATTGAGTCTAATAAGTATAACAATTTTCTTTTTTTTATGAAACTGGATAGTTTCATAAAAAAATTAAATATTTAATATTTAATAATAATAAATAATAATTAATATTTTAAATAAATAATGATTAATAATAATTAATACTTTAATATTTAATAATAATAATAATAATTTTAAATATTTAATTAAATATTTAAACTGTCGTTGGAATAAAAAAAAAATAAAAAAGTTATAGGTAGAAAACATTTTCCAATGTGTTTAATTTTCTTACTTTTTGTTAACAGCTCATTATATTTTCTGATGTACTGTCAAATGAATGTATGAAATTCTATCTTCTGTAGGATATACTGTCAAATGAATACATTAAATTCTTTCATTGAAAGGGAACTACTTTTGATTATATTTAATGTTTTGCTATTTTAAGTATTTTTTAATATTTTCTGAGTATTGTGAAATTTTGTTTTCATTCAGTAATTAAAAAAAGGATAATTGTCTGGCAAATCCCTGTATATATTTCTCAAAGTTTGTGTGTGTTCATTTATACAAAGTGTTTACATCAAAATTCCACCCAAACTGGCTGATCAACTGAAATTTTTTTCTCCTTTTCCAAAATTGGGTCAATATTTGTTTTATGTTAATAGCAACTTTTTATAGTTGGTGTTTTTTTTATGCTGTTGTACTATTCATATACAGGCTGATGCAAAATTAATAAAACTAAATCAATAACCAATCTAACCAATAAATTACAGCCATTTAAAATTTTGTTCAACAAATAAAAATTTTGCTTTCTGATTTTACCTATAAAATAGTTCTGGAAAAATTGCGGTTTACGGAACAAATAAATTGATGGACTTTTTATTGTTGCCCAAGCAGAAAAAGGTACTTTTGGTTGACAAGGGATGAATAAGGATACAGATAATCAGGTTTCCTCTTTCCCCATTTCAATAAACAGTATTAAGCTTCAAAATTTGATAGCCATATTGATGAGTTTAGGAAGGGGAGGTATAGTATGGATAGGAGAAATAAAGTATTTATGGGGAGAATATTTTGTTAAATTTCACTCTGGTTTTTTATTGTTAAATTTACAATGCTGCTTAAGAGGGGGAAAAAAAATCATTCATATACTAGAGCTGAAGAAAGCGAAGATTCTGCCTTGAACATAATCTTAAATAAATGAATTTTTATTTTCTGAAGCTGTACATGGCAAGTTAATATGTTTATTTTTTTATTTTATATATGCTAGTTACATGGTATTTCTAACAACTGTATAATGCCATCTGAAAATGTCCAGTTTTCTGATCTAAAACCATGAACTACTATAACTTAGATGCGAAGATCTGACAATATTAGAAAAAGCCTAAAAATTAAGCAGTATTAAGGTGTTACCTGAAAACTATGAAAAATGAACTGTTGGTTTGTTTTTAAGAAAATCTGCTAAGTAATTAATTGTAGAAAAGAGGCTTTGTTAAAATTAAAGAAAAGTTTCAGAAGTGACACCAAGTCAAGGTACTGTAAGTAGAAAGAATTTCTCTATATAAGTATACATCTGTGGCTTCCATAAGTTTTACATTGTTTTATACTGTTCCATCTATTATCATCAGAAAAACAATATATATATATTTTTTGTAGTTTAGCTAAGTTAAGTATTTAAATTTCTTAATTCAATACATATTTTAATTATATTATATTAATTTTTTTTTGTTATATAAATTTTGATGTATGTGTTTCAGTTATTTATATACTGTTGAAAGCAGAAGTCCCTTGTTATAGTGTGCCGTTTTTGTAGTAAACAAGTCAACACATAAATTTATTGGTTCTGGTTCTCTTTCAATTATATTTGCTTTTTTTTTTGTCAAATTTATACTTACTGTGCATAATATAAATGAGACTAATGTATCATGAATTATCAATTTTCCATGTAAACAAAATTAATTGTAAGTTTCTTTACATTTCTGAAATAAAAATAAAAATCTTTTGTTATAGGAAATATTTAACAGCGACAATTTTGATTTTAAGGAAGAAGATTCATCTTGTAAAAATTTACATAATGAAGACCAATATTGTTTTCAAAATTCTGATGATGATATTATTCCTAAAAAAAAGTTGAGGTAATTTTTCATGTTTATTTCAGTAAAAATTCTTTCATGTGTATATTATATTTTTAATGTCTCATTTTATAATTTATTTTTTAATACAAATTACGAAAATTAAGAGTCTAGTTTTAAACTATTTCATGCTAATTTAAACAATTGGCATGATAATCAAATGAAAAATCATAACCTTAAAATTTTTCATAATTTGGTAAAGCTATAATTTTTTTTTGCTGTTTTGGAATGTAACCCATATTTGTATATTAATTTTGTAATTCTCTAAAATGCTATTAAGAAACACTACATTTAAATTTTTTTCTAGTTAGATATTTCAAATTAAACATGGTGCAATAAAAAGAGTAATATTTAAATTCATGTTTTAACAACTCTGTTAAACTTTTAACATGATAAAAGTTAAAAAAAAAAAAAAAAAATTCTATTATTTCTAGTAACGATATAACATTTCCTGTTTGTGGTTTTTACTGAGAAAATCTGAGTAAAGATTGCAAACTAAGAAAATAAATATTCATCTTATGGGGAAAAATCACATTACAATAGTTCATTTAAAAACTAATCATCAGTGCAATTCTGTGAATAGTCATTCTAATATGTCACATTTGGTGTTAAGGTCTTAATTTAAATATATTTAGTTAATTGTGACTAAGCAAAATAACTTACAGGTTCAGAAACAAAATTATTTAATTTATTTTCTTAAGATAAAAATTAAAACTGCCATTGACATCAATTAAAAGTGTAATATATGAATTCAACTAAAATAATGATTAAAATTTGTATATTGATTTGTATATAACATGTATCTGGATAGGATTATTTCATTTTGCTATGAAAATTACTGTTTTTGTTCAATGAAAAGGATAAAATTTGTATTATACTTAATGTGATTAATTTAGGACCCCTTTATGATATAATTTTAAAAGTTGAGACTTGTAAACATAAAATTTTTTGAATTGCATGTGATTATTTCTCATTCTCATATATTTATAAGCTTATTTAAATTAAAATGCTTAAGAAAATCTATAATTTCTTCTTAAATAAATTTTTTTTCAATTTTTTTAAAATTAAAAGTTTCTTTATGTCTGAAACAATTATAAATAACTATAAAGCAATAATGAATAGAAATTTAAAAAAAATGACTTAATGAATGACTTTTTTAATTTATGGGTGACATTTATCAAGAATATATCAAATGAGCAATTATATTTGCAAGCCAGAACCCAAGTGCTTTTAAAGTTCAATCTAGTTTTTAAAGTTTTATTTTTATGTTTAAATGAATTGTTCAGTAATTAGAAAAATCCATGACATATGCTTCCTATCAACTATTGAAGGTAAGTTTGTATTAGATTTTTTGTATATATATTTACAAAGGCAATTTAAAATACTTTTAACCAATGTGATAAAGTACCCAAGTTGTTTGATTTTTAAAATATGCACAAGTAAGAAATTCTTTATATAGTTTCTCCAAAGATTTCATTGACATAAATATATATAAATCTGTCATTTCCTTCTATCATTATTTTACAATAAATTTTTTTAATTGAGTTGAGAATTTTTACTGTTGTAGTTTCCAATTTCTCTAATTGTAATTGAGGAAAAAAACATGCATTGTTGTGGTGTAAATTAGTTATGTTCTCGCAGTTGATGTTTCTACTACGAGATTGTTGCCAGTGTTGTAAAAAGTTATTAAAGGTTTTATTATATATATAAACATTTTTTTTGTAGGATGTAGGATGTTATAACAAAATTGAACCATACTGGTAGGCATTCTGTCATGATAATGTGCATCTAGAATTTTTTTTAGTTGACTAAACTGTTATTGTAAATTATTTGTTTTGCTGTGGTAGGTGAAACATGCAGAAATATAACACACATTCTGAGAAAAGACTCAAGTTATTGACCAAATTTGTACTATTACAATACTGATACTTAAAATACTCTTGTTGTCCATAAATTTTTGTATAAAAATTAAACAAGATTCGGTCAGTTCCTTAATAGACCATGGCACCATGACACAGTTAAAATTGCTGTTTCAGTTCACATGCTCAATCACATCAGGGCAACATGTTCAGCTAGCATGTAGGAGGACCAAGGTACAAATTTGCTGGTAGCATTTTTGCAATCATTATTTTCAGAAACAAGGAGACAATGTGTGTAAAAGCATCCATCGAAAGTCGGGCTGATGTTGAATTTTCCAGGTTCTTCCCCATAGGACAGGTCATGTGGAACAGTTATCCCTAAATGTCCCTCTTTAATCACCCATGCTAGTAGGCTGCTAGTGGTATATATGCAAGTGGTACAGGAGATGCAACAATGTTAAAATGAAAAAAAAAAAAAAAAAAAAAAGGATCACCATTTTGTACAACAGAAAATTCATATCTAGTTGATATTTAAAATTTTCCTAAAAACAACTTAGAAATGGGTTTCCAGTAATATAGGAACACTCTGGCAAAAGTGTATCACTGTTGAACACATTACTTTGTAAAGAATGTAATGTACATTGGCAGATGAAATTAAATGAGCAATAGTTTATACTTTTCGAGTAGTTTACAATACTGTATGAAAAAATTACAATTGAAAATAGGCTATATGAAAAATTTACAGTAGAAAATATTTTTTCAAGAGGAGGATAATATTGAAACACTTAAGTTGTTAAAAATTATAATCAGGATTCTTGAATTTATAACAATTTTTACTTATACATCTATTTAAGTAACAGATATATTTATAAAAATTGCATGCCAAAAGAATTTGCGTTATTTAAATACATTAAAATTTATGAAATGGGAATTTATGCATAAGTGTAACATGTTTCAAGTTAGAATATTGTACCATTTATTATGACTGGAAAAGTAATTGATTTATTTTTAAAAATATTCAGAATTTTCTTGATTTAGGGATTTGGTTTTTTAGCTTGGATTTTGGTTTGGTTACCAAATCAAGCATATATATATTGGTTTTGGTTCACATAAAATTGAATAATATAATTATTTTTAATGATATTCAAAGATGTGTAGCTTTGAATTTGCATCAAGTAATTCTCAGTGCTGAAGTGTTATTTATGATGGTTATAAAAGAATTGATACAAATTATGTTATATTTACTACATAAAATTTTGCAAAATATAATCAAATTTAAATAATACAAACTATGTGAAAAATTAGAATAGATATTAGAAATAAAAACACACACACTTTTGTAAAATCTTTTATTTGTTATATGTATTAAATATTTTTTTCCTTGCTTATCATGTGATATCATTTATAAAAATAAGATGTTCTCTGCTACTTACTATGTATTATTTTTTATACATCCATTGTATTTTATTTAAAGAAAAATGAAATGGATTAAAAGTTTACCTTCTTGGTTAAGATATTCTACAGATAATAGTCCTCTCTCTACTAATTTGAAAAACATTTTAATATGTATAAAGATTTCTAAAGATCTTTATCAATGTTTAATTTGTATTGAAGAGACATTTGCATACATTTTTCTATCCTTTCTCCTTACCTCACCCCTGTATATAGAGCTATGTAGCCCAGTGCCAGTTAAAAAAATGAGATTGGAACATTGGTGGGCTTTATGTAGCCCACAAACATCCTAACAATAGGTGTTGGGGGAGGACAGTACCTTCTGGGAAGACTTTTAAGAATAACTGCCTGCATTTGCATGTTATATGGGAGAAAATCGTGGAAAACTCCTATCAGACAGCCTGATTATTGATGCAAGATGCTTTACACACCACAATTGCCATCTGGTCTCGAAGCAATGACTATAATGGCTGGTAAAAAGCAATGACTATAATATGTGCCAGCAGATTTGAATCTTGGTCCTTCTTACTACTAGCTGTACACTTTGCCATGAGTGGGCAATTTTATATATACTAGAATTGCTGATGATTTCATTTATTCTAACCTTAAAAAAAGCCTGAGGATGAATAAATTTAATAAAAAAAATGAAGCATTTATCATACCCATTTTGTTTTTCAGAACTGAGTTTGGATATTCTTTTTGTAATTTTAAACTTAAATTGTATTGTAATATGCAAATGCATTAAAATGTTAATTGAGGCTATTATATAAATTTATCTTACAAAAATATATGAATTCATGCCTAATTTAAATTCAATTAGTTACTGCTAGTTTGTTACTTTAAAACTCTTAAGTACAATTAAAAATAATATAGATAATAAAAGAATAATTTATTTTAACTAATTTTTCTACATATTCTATAATTCTTGCAATTTGTTTTAGAGTGTATCAGTAATTGCCATTAATTATTTATAATTTAAAAGTAATAAGAAATTGCAGTTTAGTTTAATTTTTTTTAATTAAGTTTGTATTCTATAATCCTTGATAATATAATAATCCTTTTACAGGAAATTAATATCTGCATTTTAAAATTTCTTATTAAAACAAATTTTATTTCCAGATATGAATCGGAAGTTGAGGAATTTTCAAGTCATTCTCTTTTGCAAACAAATGATAGTAAATTTAAATTCTTTGCTCCAAAAAAAAATGAACACACATCTGCTGTTTTGAAGGGTGATCTAGAAAGAAGTTTTTTGACTGAATCAAAATGACATTTCAGAAGACATTTCCTCTAAAAATAACAATGAAAAAGATCTTGATTTTAATTCATTTCCTAGCACTGTCAATTTTTTTCCACCAAAAATTGACAGTGAAAATGATTTTTTTGCTGCTAAAACAGATAATTTAACAATCCATAATGAAACATCTAGTTTAAAATCTAAAATTACATCTAATAGAGGCTTTCAATTTATATTAAATGAAGCTAAAAAACAAAGATCTCAATGCAGCTATGATTTAGATTGGTAGACTATCATTTCAAATTTATCTAACAAATGTTTTTTCAAACATTTTCTTGAGATAAAAATGGACTCATCTTTTATATCAAAATCAACTGTATCAAATTGTTTATTTACGAAATATTTTATTCAGATGTACAAAGTTATTTTTTTTATATAATATATATGTTCATGAAAAAGTTTTCTCTAATTTTTTTAAAATTACTAATATTATATGTAAAAAATTGGTTAATGTGTTTTTATATCTCGTATTATATAGGTATTTCAACACAAAATTTTATTTATTATGAAGAAAACATTTGTAAAGTAATTCAATAAATAAAAAAAATAGTTATATGTTTTGTTCTGAACATTCAATTTTATACAGTTTCAAAATTTAGCCTTTTGGAAAGTGGTTAATTGAAATATGCATAAAAAACAATTAAAATGATAAATTAATACTGATATATTTAAATATTGAATTACTGTTTTGAGCTACATACTGGAGTAAATTTACGATTTAATTTCTAGCTACTTATTTGAAAATATACTTTTTATCATCAACTGCTTGTATTTTTTTTAAAAGAGACGAAATGTCAGATGTACATTTACTATGTATAATTTTAATATATGCCGAAGAAATGACATCCCCATCAATGTTCATTAAAATTTTTTTATTGTGAATTTTTTATAAATTACAAGAATTTGAAGTAAAGAGATTTCATTTTTTCAAATTATTGCCTAAACACCTTAGTTTAGATATTTCAATTTTTAAATGCAAGCAAATATGACATTGAACTTATAATAAATGATTTTACATAGTTAAAGTTTTTGTAAATTGATAGTGTATTTGTATTTAGTGTAATATATCATAGGAAGAAAAAGATTAACCATAAAGAACTAAATTCAATGTAAAAGACTTCAAGGTCATGTTGATTTTAAAAAAAATAGTGATATTGTCAAATTTAACTGTAAATATATTTTTTAATTTCTGTAGTAGTCATAATGGATTAATTTTTGAAAGAAAAAATATATAAATTTAATTTATTAAACATTAATAGTTATTATACCATAATGAACCATAATACCATATTGTACCTCATGCAGTTTTTTTTTCCCTTTTTCTTACAGAAATTTAGAAAAAAAATAAAATAAGTAAATGAAAAATAGTCTCCTTCAAATGCAATATTGGGCATTTTTTAATATGTAAAAATTTGAGTTTCTTGCAATACTGCTGAAATCTTGTGTCAGTGCTTTTGAAGTTACTCACAAACTTCAAGAGCACTGACACAAGAAGTTACTTTGAACTAATTTATTCTAGAATTTCAAGAAAAATTCTGCAAAATAAATTAGTTTTAAGTCCACATTGTGTTACAAATTTTAAATTATCAACTGTCTCCTTTACAGATACTTCTTAACATCGAGTTTCTATCAATTTTTACAGTACTTTAAACATTATATGTATTTAAAATGCATTTTACAAATGCTTCAGTCAATACATTGTAGAGTATGGGTGTTAATGTGTTTATTGTTCATCTCAGTGGTTGAACATTTTTTCATTATTATGAAAACTAATGGAATAATATTTAATAAAAATAGATGAAACCATTATAGCATGAAGTTAGGAAAAAATAATAATATACTAGCAATATATTATTTATATAAATTGTGCCTTTAAATGTTTTAAACATAGTGATAAGATAAAAGCATATTAAAACTGCAAAATTAAATAAACTTTTCTGTAAGTAAAATAAAAATTGAAATACAGCATATATTTATACAACGATGCAAGCATATTGGATTATGGAAAAAATTAATATTTTCACAAGAATTTAAAAAAAAGTATTTTGATAATCATTTTTAATCTATCACCTTTCCAACATAATGAAATTAGAAAACCTCCATGTATTTTTAGAAACATTGCTATCCTTTGCAAATAAAATTTTATGTAATCTTTTTTAATAACTAAGTAAATAGTATTTTTATTTAATAAATAATAAACACAGTGTTGGCATTACATTTTTTTTTTTGTTAACGAAGCAAACTGTTTATGGGTGAAGTGTTTATTTAAAAATAGGATATTTTATTGGGAAAAGTTTTAGTATTGGTATCCAAACATTTTACGAGATACTAGTGAAATTGGTATCCCAGATTTATATATGTACCTGTTTTAGTTAATTAATTTGTTCTTTAAAAGTATATATTTGGTTATTTTTAGAGAAAAAATAGGGAAGATTTAAAAAAATATTTCTATAAATACATGCGTCGTAAATTGGCTAATTTATTTTGTGCATCATGGAAAATCATTTTAAAACAATTTTTTTTAAGATAAAAATTAGGTGATTATTTAAATTTTTAAATCAGTTATTTTCCTTGTGGATCAACTAATGAAAAATGAAAATCATGCCACATAATAAGAAAAATTTAGTAAATTATTATTTTACTAAGACTTGATTTGCTATGTAAAAAGTTGAGACAAATCAGTAGTTTACTATACCAAAGAAAATTATAAGTGAAAATAAATTTATATATATATAGAATATTTAAAAAAGCAGTCAATATTATTTAATGTTTAGTTTACATCTGTGTTTGTAATATATATATTATTAAATTACAATTGTTACAGTTTTGAAATTTTTATCAAGGTGATTAAATTAAATTATTTGAATATTTCAATTAATTTTAATCCAATCCAATAATAAAAATTAATTCTGCTACTAAAAATGAACTCGTTAACATTTTAAAAGGATTTATACAATATAACTTGTATTTATTCAACATTTCTTTTTAAACACACGAGATATTTATTAGCATTCAATATATAGGAATGTTAGTTACCGATTCAATGGCAATTGAAGCTTTGTTTACTAATAAACAGCACACTTAAAATTTTAAATCTCCATATTTTAATTGAAATTACTAACTACAATTTAACCTCTTCAGAGCCAATTTTTTTTTTTTTTTTTTTTTTACAGTGAGAAAAGGACTTAATTTTTTATTTTATGATTTATTCATTTTACATTGATAGGAATTTAAAAAAAAAAAAACCTCATGGCTGTTGAGCCATTAATAATAATAATTTATAAGTGAGATTATTTCATACATTCTAGGCATAAATTATTAATACTGGCATTAATTATATTTGGTATTTTTAGAAAATATTTATGATTTGTTCAAATAATCTAACTATGCTGACATTCAAAATATTACTTTATGCTAGTTTCATATTTATAACTGTACACCATAAATACCATTATCTGTGCAGACAAACCATAAGATTTGTATTTTTTGTTGGAAGATAATCTAGTGAATAATGTATTATTAGATTTATCTTTTTTTTTTTATTAATGATGGTAATTGTAAAACAAGTGTCCACATATGTGGCCAAGGATGTCAAGAGATTAAATTCACATATACTATTGTAGTGATTATTTTCACTTGCTCATGTATTTTGATGGATTGAATTAGATGACAAATACATTGTAAATTATAATTTTTAATACTTTATTTATAGCAATTTGGACATAGAACAGCAGTATTGGTTACTTGTATTTTGTGAACATTGTAATCTAAATTGCTATGAAACCTTTTTCAGTAAAATCTACAGTGTTTTTATTGATTGCAGTATGGAAAACTGCTGATTAAATGAGAGGTCAGTCTTTTTGTAGTATAAAGTACCTCATTAGCTTTGTATATTTAGCTGTAAGTGTTCTTTCTCTGTTTTAACTATGAGTTTGTTACAAGATAAAATTAATTGTTAAAAGGTTGATGTAGTTTTAAGATTGCTAATAGTTAGTCCATGTAGTTCGATTTGTTGCTTTTGAACTGGAGCAATGACATTGTCAACAATTTTGAACACATTGCAAATAGGAAATAAAAGGGGGGGGATTTTTTACCAATGTTGGTGGAGAATGCAGATGACCTCTGTATGAGAATGAGTTGCATAGGCTTGGGCAATACATTTTACAGGCTTCATAAAACTGTCTTCAGATACTCAGACATCATAAGTCCCAAACATTAAAATAATGTTTTATTGCATATTGTTTTAGTCAACATATAATTGATATACAATCTATGTTTTCAATGTTTATGAAACAATTATGTCTTACATATTATATTATAACTAGCACATATAACCAGGCATAGGCCAGCTTCAGAAAATAAAACTTATTAACTCTTTTATATCACAGACATAAGCTCTTTTTTTTCATGGCTGGCATGAATGGCAATAAAATATATTTTATTGTGAATAATGAATCAATAGGTTGCTTATTTAATATTGTGCAAGAGATGCAATATGTATGTGTATATATATGTTCATAAATTTTTGGATTCAAGATATTAGATTCAAGTCACTTTTCCTTCCATCTTAATTAAATTTCTATATCAGCCTATTTTATTATTTGCAATTCTATATCATTAAGTTTTTCCTAACTCCAATCACACTGAGAAAACCCCCTCCCCTCATTAACTCACTCCTACGACTATCAAATTTCGCATATCTATTGTAGAATTCTTTGAATAGAACTATGATAACCTAAAGAAATTGGCAATATACTTCATGTTGCAACATTGTGAACTTTTTGAGTGGTGTAAGGGTCTATATTTTGCCAGTATAAACAATGTCAACCATGAAAAATTTGTGAAAAACATTATTAATAATGAATATTGATGCAATTTTTCAGCTGATTTAGGCTTTGTATTAGAAGTATCCCTGCCAGTTTCGGTGGAATTTAGATACAAATTGTGGCCGTTTTTAGGTACACACATTAAGTTTGAGAAATAAAAAGACAAAGTCACAATGATAAACAATTTTAAACTTAATTTCCTCTGTCTCAAAAAAAAAAAAAAAAAAAAAAAAAAAAAAAAAAAAAATTGTTTAAAGTTGTAAAGATGAAGACTTATTTGCTTTCAAAGATATTTGTTTTTATTTAAAAAGTTCTTTTTTTAATTCTAAGATGGCAGATATTTTACTTATTAGAGAAAAAGTAATTAAGAAAAGTGTAACATATTAATACACTTTCTCTCACATAAATAATATTTTCAGAAAATTAGTCCTAAACATTAAGATTGCCCAATCTGGTCATTTTTTTAAAATGTAAACTATACTTTTTAAATAAGAGTATATTTTTCAGCAAATGTTAATAATCAACTCAGAGAGAGAAATATGAATTTTAATTTAGATACAAATATTGAATTAGCATTGTATAAATAAAATTCTTTTTTTTGAATGGAAAAAAAAAAAAAAAAGATATGCAACCGATTAGTAGATTAAGTGCAATGTAATTATTTTATAATAATGTTTTCGTGCAGAAAAATTCTGCAGCACTGAAATCTGTGCATTAAATTGGTTAAATTAATGTAATATAGAATAAAGATTAATATGATCTTCCTATGAAGGAAAAACACAGGAGTTTTATGTTTCATCAAAAATGAAATATCACCAGAGTGCATGTTAAAATTTTCCTTTAACTTACATAGTTATGACATTCATTAAATGTAAAGTAAGCATTCTTTAGTCGGGCAGTGACAGTGAGCAAGCTATTTTCTTTCATATGGACTCGGGCATTTATTGACATTGACCTAAAAGTTGCTTGCATTTTCCCCCAGTGTTTATTATAAATTTTAATTTCAGTATAATTAGAAAATCATAAATGTGTAATGATTTTTTGAAGGGATAGTTGCTTTTAATAGCACTATCTAATATTGCATTGCTTCTGTGATTTCTATCATGTTTTTTCTTGCCGTAAAAAAGCTGTCATAATTTGTTTTAACTACCAATGTACAGTATTAATTCTTCTTTTGTGCAGTGCTTTTTTTAACCCATGTGCATAAAAAAGTTCAAGGCATGAATTTTTATTTGATAGAATAGCAAAATATTTTGCTGGATATTTATATAACCTACACAGGTTCCGAATGTGCATAAACACATATATATCATGTTTTAATTTTTATTTATAGTAATTTATCTTTTATGCACATGTTAATATTCAATAACCTGACACAACTAGTTTCGATTAAAGAGTGCCTACTATAACGGGAAACACTGTGAATAATTATTTTAATGACTATTTCCTTAACACATTTTATAAATATTAATCAAATGACCATATTTATTTTTTTAAAGCTGTAAATATTGATAATAATAAAAGATGGTATTTCTTATCTGTACCATTGTTATTTCAGTACTGTCTCAAAAGTATTCCTGGTAAGAAGTATATTTTTTCTCATAGGACATAACTTATTTTTAAGTTAAAGCAATGTGCTGATAAAATCTTAAGGACAATGACTAATAATATAACCTTTGAAAAGGCAGAACTCTTTAAAAAAAAAAAAAATATATATATTTTTAGTTTGAAAAAAATTATAAGGTATATTAATTCCTCCTTCCCTTAATATTTAAATTGAATTCCAGATTGAAATTTAAATAAAAACATTAGATATTTAATACTACATCAATTGTTAACAAATTTAACTATAATTAAAACAAATTAAAATATTTAATGATCAATGTCTCAAATAATTATAAAAGAATTAACATGTATTTTTTGGAAAAGTTGATAAAAACAAACTTTTATAAAAATTTAATTTCCTTATAAAAAAGACGTACAAAATAAAATTCAAATTTTTATTAAAATAAGAAATATATATTAAAATGACTGCATCTTATATTTACACAATTTCAACAAAGTAAAGATACTTTACATCCATAAATAAATGTAGTTACAAATTTTTTAACTTCTACAACAAATTGCCTCTTGTTTAAAATCATCTAAAAATATAATATACATTAAAATTCACATGGTTACAAATGTACAAATAAAACTCCATATACATTTTCATTGTGATTTATGTAACAATTTGCCTTAATTGCTCAATCCCTTGGATATTCTGTAAGGAATAAAAAAATTGGAACAAAAGAGCAATATACCTTGGTGACAATAAGAGAAAATATGGTTTCAGTTAAAAAAAAAAAAATTAAATGGCAGAGTATCACAGTGTTCACATTAATGGAACAATTTTCTTTAATTGTTCAATCTCTTAGATGCCATGCAAGAAATGAGAAAAAAAAAATTAAATGGCAGAATATCACAATATACAACTCTTAGGGTTTTTTTATAGATTGAAAATACTGTAATTATTTTTTTTTAGAATATTTTGGAACTACAACATATAAAGGCAATTTCAGCTCCGCAAACTTTGCATCTTGTTCTCCAATTTTCTTCTTGCTAACATAGCATCCAACTGATTGAGCAATTAAGGCAACTTTTGGTATACCAACATTATTCAGGTCATTAACTATTTCTTCTAAATTTACTTTAAAATTCTCTATTAAAAGCGCTAAAACAAATATATAAGATACCAGTTTATCTTTTAATTGATTTGGCATTGATCGGCCTTCTCGTCCTTTATCAGTTCTACTAATCATAGTGAATTTATCCATAAAGTTATTTTTATATATTTCTGGAATATCTGGTGCAGGGTCTTTTTTACGAATATCATTGTATCTCAATTTTTGGAAGGAGACAAGATAATTATAATAAATTAAAAACTTTGCTTTTTCTGAACTAACATTTCCAAAACGTTCGCTAACAAATTTGCAGAACGATAGTCGTTTCTTGGTGAATTCATCTGATGTCGTGCTGAAAAGTTTTTGCACTTCAGATTCCAATGATTCGGATTCTTCAGGTGATATTATGTCATTAATATCAAATACGTTAAAAATACTGGTGGCATCTCTATTTAGTGGTGGCAAGTAATTCATAGATTGAGGTAGAGAATTTCCATTTAATTTTTCAGGCGATAGAATTGATTCATTTATCAAATTTGGCATTTCCTCAGATACATCTACATATGATTTCTGTTTAATGCTAAGTGCACGTTGTCGAGCTTTGCTTCCAAAATTCTCTGTCAATGTACTGACTCCTTCCCAGTAGGTTACATTTGTTATCGGTTTCGACTCGATCTTTGGGGCTTTCATCTCGGGTTTCATATTAAATAGTGCACAATCGTAAAGTTTCATATTACCTGTTTGTTTGTCTCGTACTCCAACAAAACACTGAAGATTTGTCGCACTCGATGATCCAATGTAATTTAGTCTGCCAGTACTTGCGACAAGGTTTCTAGAAGCATCAACTCCTATTTCGCTCGCATCAGAAATTTTCTTAAAACATTCAATTTTAAATTTACCGCTAGGATTGGGATTTAGATATCCATGGGAATAATTAGTGATTAATACAGGAGCGCGCTTTTTGCGTTTAGAAGACAATTTTAATTCTACTACCTGGGACATTTTATACAATATATATTAAATAAGTTATCGTCCAGCAATATCAACTAACTTCGCATGAACATTAAGGATAGCACGCGAGATTTCTTACAGTTGCAGGTAAAAATTTCATTTTAAGAGATTTCTCATATTTTATATAAATATTTTTTAAGATAATGAATTCATTTAGTTATCTTTTAAATAAGCTAAAAATAATATTTTGTCAGATGAAAATATTTTATTTTTTAATCATA
Organism: Caerostris darwini; assembly: GCA_021605075.1. NCBI lineage: Eukaryota > Metazoa > Arthropoda > Arachnida > Araneae > Araneidae > Caerostris > Caerostris darwini. The sequence continues at coordinate 115,729 of BPLQ01012603.1, read as the reverse complement.
TTATCATACATTCTTTATAACTCTATTTATAAGTTAGTTCTAGTGCGACGATTTGAAATAGTTAAGATTTCTTTGATAAATATTAATAACAAATGTTTATTGAGCAATGATTGGACATTTTTATGCACCATAAAATTATTTAATGTTGAATTCTTTATTTAATTTAATTTTTTTTAAATTCCTTTGATAATTTATTCTTCCATTCCTCTATTTTTCTTCCCCGGATTTTGTAAAAACGCTATTTTTTTTGGAAAATTTTATTAACAATTAGCAAAACATTATTTTACACAAAAGGGAAGTATTTTCAACATTATTAGAATGTCTTTAACTATTTTAAAATGAAAAACTTTGGCAAAATTTTTCTTCCTTTATCTTTTGATTATAATGTTATTAATGAATTATTATGGTATTAATGAAGCTTTCTGCATCTCTTTTATTCCAGCTATAATATCGCATTCCCTTAAGCGATCAAGCTAAAAGAGTAAAAGAAAAAAGAGAGTTTACTCTCACTGACTTGAATGGGAATTTTTTTAGCATTATAGTTTATCTACACAGTAACAATTCTGCTGCATAATTCATGAACCAAATTCCATAGCAACTGTCTGCCATCTTAGAAGATTTTTCTTCTCTTCCTTACTTGGTATGGAATGCAACAGGGGATATTTAATTTAATTTTTGTCATTTCCAACGTTTATAAATTATTATTTTGGATTTCTTTAGAACATTTATTGTTATATGCAAAGAAAGCAATTTTATAAACGTGAATTGGCTTTTTGAATTTGAATATTTTTTTTTCCGTGTAACAAGTTCAATAAATTTAGTCATCATTGTTGAATAAAGATGTCGAGTGCCTGAACGCGAAGCGTTCATCTACTCAATGGTATGTGAAGGCAGTGGGAAAGAAAAGTCAAGATAAATAGATAATAGTAATCGTATGATTTGAGAGAAAAAGAAGAAAGTAAGGAAAATGTAAATCATCGGTGATGGAAACGTAACAAGAAATTTATGATCAGTAAATATGCGTTGAAGTAAAATATCTAAAAAGCGATAAGTGAGCAGGAAATTATGGTGGTTTGAGGCTTACAAATTTAGTATTTTATCTAAACTAGCACGTATAGCCAGACGTTAAAGAGCTTCATAAACAAAAAATTATTAATTTTTGTATGTCAAAGCCATAAATTTGTAAGTTTTATACCAAAGAAATAAGTTTCTTCTATTGAAAGGCTGGTTGTCAATAAAATACATTTTAGTGAGATTAACGAATCAATAAATTGCTAATTTACAATAGTTTCCCATAAATACCGAGAGATACAATATATATATATCCTTAAATGTTACAATTCAAGATGTAATACTTTCGTTTTATTTTTATTATAATTTTAATTAGCAAACATAACGTAATTATCTTGTAAGTTATATTTATCATTTAGAGCCTGGGAGTTTGACTTTCCTTGTTTTCAGGTCGTTCACAAGCACGTATACATTTTTTCAATTTCCAACTTTTGACATTGCCACATATCTAAAACAGACCAATCTCAAATCAATCCTAGCAATTTTAAGTAGTTTGCCTTAGGCTCTGCTTATAGACATAGCAACAGTAAGTCGTATCGGAAATTGTAGCCTTTTAAAATCGACCGGCGTATCAGATGTTATCAAGGGTATCCAGGGAATGAAGACTTTTCGTCTTTGTCGCAGCTAGTTTCTCCCAACTTCACTTTGAGAAAGGAGGATCGAGGAGCCTGAATTCTCCCTTATGGTTTGCAAATATTGAACATAGAGTGAAGAATTCTTGAATTGAACTACGGTAACTTAAAGGTATTGGCGATATCTTCGGATTTCAACATTGGCGACTTCTTCAGAGGCGCCAAATTTTAAGATTAAACCGTGACATTTTCATTGGTAAAAGGTAATGCGAATTTCTTCTTATCTGTTGAACTAACATTGTAGGTGCTTGCAATTTAGAAGTTAATATGTTTTATTTATTTATATATTTTACATAAATTTGCCAACAAACAGTACAAAGCTTAACAAGTAAATGCAAAAGATAAATTCGCCAACCATGAAAAGTCACCGAAATGGCGTAAAAACTAATTGGTTAATTTCTTAACGAATATTGTTCCAATTTCGAAATTTTTTTTCGGTTGATGTAGGCTTTGCATCAAAATTTTCTATGCCAATTTTGGGGGAATTTGATTGTAACTTGTGGCTGGAAATATGCGGACACACATAAAACTTTGAGAAAATTATATGTGTAGATGTGGTTCTCCGAGAGTGCTCCAGGGTGTACTGCTACGGTTGCGGCCTTCTCGATTACGGAGAAATATGTGTCCCAAGATATAAAAGTGCAAACAGTTACTCTTTTTGTTAGTTTTTCCATTCAAAGATAGCTTTCATTATAAACAACTAACCTTCATGGTTGCTTTTTTATTCACATAAAATATCGCTAAACAGCAATAATGCGCCAAAGAATGTTTCAGAAAAGTAATTTCTGTGGTTGACTACTAGAAGCGTTTAACATCCATGTGATTTTCAATACTAAAAAAATTTCCATTGTAGCCTCTGAGACTTCGCCGTCTGTAAGTAATAGTATGTGGAGATGACAATTTGAATATAAAACTGCGAAGCGTTAATAGCGGACACTTATTTGTTAGAAATTTGTAGGTTAAAAATACGCCTCCATTTCAAAACAATTGAGAACTACTGATGTAGATTAAATAAATTTATAAATGGGACATTAAAAATGTTTTGTACATCAGACATTATTCAGAAATTAATTTTTAATAAAAACTTTCCATTGAGGTTTTTAAAAAAATAATTTGAATTTTTGTAAAATAAGAAAATATTTTTCATTTTAAATAAATTATTATAACACAAATTCTTAATACAGCTTTTCGTTTATGACTTTCACTAAATTTGCTTTTTTTTAAAATACAATACACATAAATAGGCGCAGTTAAAGTTACATAAATACCCTTTAGACTCAAAAACTATTTGACCTATATTTCTCTGAAAATTTCAGAATTTGTTCTTATTAGTCAGTAGTGTTTGGAGAGTGTTTTGAACGAACTTCGATTTGAAGCGTTGTTGTTTTTATCTATATAACAAGCAATATAATTTTTTTTTTTTATAGTCAATTCCTACTTTTTTTCCCCTCTATATTGCAGAAAATCCTTTATAAATAATTTTCATTCATTTTTTAAAGTTTATCTGGCGTCGTCTATTGGTAGATACATGCAACTTAAATCTAAAAAAAACTAAAATTAATTAATTAAATTTAATTACTGAATGAATATTTGAAAAAACTATTAACATCAAGTGTCATCCACTACAAGTTCAAAAAAAAAAAAAATGTATTTGAACTCGAGTGGATGAATAAAAAGTATTTTATAAACGATTGAAAATTTGAACAAGATATATATAGGGAGAGTGTGAGCTAATAGAAGGAATTGAAAAAAAGATAATATTTGTGTCCTGTAGACTGAGAAATTAATCGATCGATTTCGCTGACAATTTTACATTTTGTTTAAATTCGTACCAAAAAAGTTTAGAGAGTAGTTTGAAAGAAATTCGAATGGTAGCGCTGCCGCTTTTATCTCTCTCTCGCTATATATATATATATTTAACGATAATTGTTAGTTGAAAAGTGGTTATATGTAGAATGTTAATACAAGATGATTCAACAACCATTGAAAAAACTTTGAAGGGTGGTACAACTTGCTAAAACATACAGCTTGTATAGTAAATAGTACAGCTTGTATAGTTTAAAGTTGTTATTAAAACTCAAGAGTTTCACCTTTGCTAACACAAATAAACTAACACAAGTTTCAGTTTTTCTAACACAACTAAACCAACACAAGAGCTTTAACTTTATTGATTATTAAGACATTAACTATTAACAAATGCTCGGTTCAAGTATTCACTACAAATTTCATGGAATTGTTAAAAAATGTGTTCTGTTTTAAAAGCCCGTGTTTCTTGCACGTTACTGCATTAAAATATTCAGGCTATTTGTATTAATGTATATTAGTGAACAAAAATTTCCATGCATGCACATTAAAGAATGTATAAAGAAAAAAAAATACTTACTAATTATACTTTGGAGCTATGTTAGTGTAAAATTTAATCAAACACTAAAACATTTACTAAATCAATGTAATACAACGTATCAAAATTTTTTTATGTATATTTTATTATGCAATATTATTTATTTTTTCTTCATGCTATTGTTGGTCTCTATAATAACGTTGATTCAATATGTGAAAGAAAAAGTTATGATGTTCCATATTCGCAGATTTCAATTATTACTTAAATATGTACAATAATACTAGCAGAACCCGGCATACGTTGTCATGCAAAAAAAAAAAAAAAAAAAAAAAAAAAAAAAAAAAAAAAATTCATTGTAGAAAATTACATATCGCGAATATATTCTCCATGTTCCAAAGTATGCGAATACCAATTTTCACGGATATCGTTTGAACGGTATACAAGATGAAATGCTGCAGCACCCTCTGGTGACAAGTAACAATAAAGTGGACAGCGCGAACCTATTTTCCATACTAAAATACATATTATCAATTTTCATAACTATGGGTTTTAACGGTACAGAAGTTGATATACTGCAGCACATCTGGTGGCGACTTACAACAAAGGGATAGCATAAAAACATTCTCCCTATTTTGTTACACACACACAAAAGATTTCATCAAAATCGGTCAAAGTTTTTAGGAAGAGGTACACGTACAGAAGAATTATGTGTATAAAGATTATCTACAATCAAAAATCTGCTTCCCACACATAGTCAACTTCTTCCCAGAACGGTACATTCACGTCTGCTCTTGGTTCCGACCCCATCTTTCTTTCCGATATCAGCAACATATGTCAGCAATCCGATAGGCGCCAAGAATGACTCCAAGTGGGTTGGCAATCGGCAGATTACTGAACTTCACAATTATTTATATCGGGTGGGGCTATAAAAAAGCTGCCCATATCTGGAGGCATTAGCAGCTAAAACGAAGAGAATGAAACCAAATTTCCTATGCAAGTGATTCAGTGGTCATGGGTCAAAGAACATGGACAGCGTACTAAAGCATACATTTTTTTCTGTAGGTATGTATGGTTGGAAGTGATAAGTTGCGAGAAATTCGTTCGGAATTGGTCAATAGCCAGGCACAATGTGTCAACTGACACCCATTGCCACCTGACCCATGTCACGTGACGACTTTCAAGTCATCTGGCTGGCAACTCTGATAAGCCCTTTATTTTATTCTTTCTCTGTGCTTGCAATTTTTTTTTTTCATTTAGATAACTCAATTGAGGACTTCGTTGCTCGACTATCGATTTCGGTTACAAAGCGTGTGCAAAATGCGCGGCATCTTTGGAACTGTTCGCCAATTACTCCTTCGATGCTACCAAGCATGTCTTACTGTGGGTGGTCACAGTTTTCAATATTTATTGTAAACGTTGTATCAAAGAAGCACTTCGAAATGATGATGTAAGTGAAATGTTTTTCTTTTCACTTTTTAATTTTTGTGTTCGTTACTCAACGCGTCACTTCCGACCCTATATTCCATTCCAGAAATGTATGCTTAGTAAGCTATACCATCTTTCAAAGAAAGCTGAGGACAAATTTTTGCAGATAGAATAAAAACAATGGCACGGATGAAGACGCGGGATTCTGGATTCGAGAATTAGAGAGTTTGAAAGGCGATTGTGTGGCAGTACCATAGAGATTTGGAGATTCGAAACTGAGGCAATAGAGAGATACGGAGTGTTATGTGATCGTGAGGGCATGGTGATGTGCCAGAGTATTTTGTTCACTCACTGAATTGCATTATAAATATTCATTACAGGTGTTGCAGCTAGGTATTTGTGTTAATATATAGCTCATTGAAAATACTTATTTCCACAATTAATGTGTTTGTTGAATAGAAGGTTTTGGAATTCCATATTATGGATATGTAATTCGGTTACATTCTATTTATCGTCTTAGCTGCAGATGCCTCATAATAGGGAAATATATTTAAGGGTTAGCCTGTATTTATCAAATAAAAAAAAATTGATAATTTTTTTGTTCGCCACACAGACAAATTACACTAAATATATGTCGGCCGTGGTCAAGTTATGGTAAATATGTGAACCTCCGTCAAGTTTCAGTAAACATATGAGAGCATCATTCAAGTTGCGGTAAGTATTTGCAACCCGCGGCACACGGTCTTTAGAACTCCGTGCTCTCTGAACTTTTCGTCTCTGAGATAAGAAGGCTTAAAAGAATATTGTAATGTTAAAATGCAACATACTATGCTTAAATATTTTGCTTTCTTTTAAATAATGTGTTGAAATTTATAAAGACGATTTGTTTTGCGATCAGTTTCGGAAATAAGGCAGTTCTGAAAATTTCAGTTGGCATCACAATCTTAATACTACCTTAAAATGTCTGTAATTCTCATAAAAAAATACTACTCCTCACCATTATTCCTTAAAACTATAATGTGGGTTTCACGAACTGTTGCTCCTATCCTAAATTGACGCGTTCTAGTCACTCCGATGGCTATCAAATTTCGAACATATGGAGACAGGGGATTAAGAGATCCGGCCAGAAGAAGGGTTTGAAAACTCAGACGATTCCTAATTTTGCTACGAGGACAGCAGATTGATTGATGGTCAATTGAGCACAGCAGAGTTTTGGTTGTAAACATGCATAACAGTAGCCATATTTTTAATCCTTCAAATAACGAAACCTTGTTATTAAGGACGTGATATTTAGAATGCATGATATTAGAGAATTATTCATGGAAGCATTTGATTTGCGAATGATACGAATAGAACATAGCCCTAAAGTTTTGATATAGAAAATATCTTTCAAGTCCTTCCTAAAAAAAACTTGTTAAAATTTTAAGTTAAGTTCGTAAAATTTAAGTTTTCCTAGGTTATCTTTCAGTCTTCCTTAAAATTTACAATTCCGACAAACTTTAGAGTAAAGCTAAAAATTAATTAGAAATAACAAAATACTTATTAAAATAAACAATTAAAAATTTTAAATGATTGCAAATGCCAAATGAATATACTGTAGAACCACGGTATATGATTTTAATTCGTTTCAGATTCTTGGACTTATACCATACGATTTTTGATTATTAGAAAATAAAATGGAAAGTAATGAATTCATATTACGAAAAAAAATCCAATTATTATTACTGTTATATTAATCATTCACGAGAACATTTAAATACAGATTATTATTACGGTGGACAAATGAATATACAGTAAAACCTCAGTGTATGCTTTTAATTCGTTTCAGATCCTTGAATCTATACCAAACAGGACTTATTACTGTGTCCAAAAAGTAAGACCAATTTTCAATTTAAAACTACTGGGGCTTATGGAGTTTCAACTTTTTTTTTCTTTTTTAGGTTGCTGGCACTGTCCTTGATATCTGTGGGAAATTTGACTTCAAAATATTCATTAGTGTTTGAGTTACGCTTGGTTTTATGAGACGCTAAAACTGATTCCGGCGATTTTTGAATACGACTTAATTTTTCGGCTCAATTTATTAGAATTATTCACTCGTATCTCACTTTGCGTAATTTCAGAGTGCGAGTGGGAGGGACCATTTCTAGCGATCATCCAATCAGATTGTAAAGATTGTTTCTAATCTTTGTGAACGACATTCCTAAGCCAGAGTTCTGTCAACTGGCCATGTTCGCAAATGACACAGCTATAATTGCACAGCAAAAAACACCAAATTCCGTCATTGCTTTAATTAATAATTACATTCCTCGCTTGGAAAGTTGGTTGACCACCTGGAAAATCAGAGTTAATCCTACAAAAAGTGCGTGCCTCCTGTTTACACGAAAAAAGAACATTGGTTCTATTTTAAATGTCACCCTTTTCGGCCAGCCAGTCCCCTGGGTTACTGAGTACAAGTACCTGCGGTTAGTTTTAGACTCAAAATTGACTTACTATGCCCATTTTACCAAAGTAGGTGCAAAAGCAACTGCTGCTAGCGTTAAGCTAAAAAGCTTAATTTCTCGTAAGAGCAGGCTAGCCATCAGACATAAAGTTTTGCTCTACAAATCAATCCTTTGACCAATTCTCTTATGCGGATGTCCAATTTGGGCGTCCACCTCGACCGCAAGCTTGAAGAAGCTGCATGTCTCTCAAAATAAACAGATAGCTATGATAGTTAATGCTCCTTGATTTGTTAGAAGGTTAGTTTGTTATTTAACTTTTTATTTCCACAGAGACCTTGATCTAGATCCTATTACGGATTATATTTTCAAAATTTCTAAATCCTTCCATTCCAAATGCCCTCAGATTCGCAACGAAGCGATTAGACAAATACCTGTATACCATCCAGGTGTGGCGAGCTAAAAAAAAAAGGCCCAGAGCTATTTATGATACGCACTGGAAATCTTTCCCGGCTTTGAAGAAACGTCGTGGAATTTATTCCGCGACGGTTGATTCTATCGCTGTGGCTGGAGTCTAGCTACGTCCATCAATTCAAGTGAATCTGAGCTGCTATCTTTGGTATTTAAATCTTAATTAATTGCTACGATGTGCACCTTAATTCAGAACAGGGCTATCTGACTTTTAAATTTTTAATTGTAATAGTATTTTTTCAATCTTTAACTTGTTTTAAGAAACTTTTAATTATCTTACTAATTGTTTGTTTACCTTTTTACTCTTAACGCAATATTCTAATTTAACAGCTTTTTGGTTGAATTTCTTTGTAAATTTTATTTATCATGATTTATTGTTTAAATTCTTAACCTTTTATTTTATTTTTGATTTAATTTTTAACAATTTTGAATATTTTTCTTTTATTAAACTTTTTAATTCTTAATTTAATAGTTAATGCTCTGGTCAAACCCCAAAATTTGAATATTTGAAATGCTATATCACTAATATTATTATTATATTAGAAGCAAATGAAAATGAAAAAACCAAACAAATAATAAAAACAAATAAATAAATAAATAAAAACTGCTTTTCCCCGACTTTGGTTGGGTTTTTTGAAATGTATCACTTTAAAGGAGATGATGCCATCTACCGGCGATACCTTAAGTTGAATGCGAAGATGGATTTTGTATTTGTTTACTTTGGCTGTGAATTTGCTGTAGCTGTTTTATATTGTAAATTTTGATGTACTATTTTATGTATCTTTTAATTTTAATTTACTTGTATTTTTAATTCCTTTATTTTTATTTTTATCTTAAAATTTTAAATTTTAACTTTAACTTTTTATTTTTGGGCATCGACAACGGACTTCTAATTGTACCGATAGCTTTAACTTTTTCGATCTCTTGCTGTAATTGTTCTCAAGCAAGAGATTTCTTAAATCCTATTTCTTTTTCTTTTATATTTTCATTCAATAATTTAAGCAACTTCATTTTTTGTGCTAATGTTTTAATTAAATTAAGATGTGGAGGTTTTCGTGGTTCTTAAAACCACCTTGGAACTCCGTAACCGGTACGCCCGTTGCCCCCGGCAATTTTTGAAATGTCTGAATTAATTGAGCAAAGAATTTGCATTTAATTTTGTTTGCAGAAACGTATAGAATGCTGCAGAAGGCATTCGGTGAGCATTCAATATATCGGAGAGAAATGTTTAGAAATGGTATAAACACTTCAAGGAAGGCAGAGAACGCGTTGAAGACGAAGAGCGCTCTGGTCGACCATCAACCTCAACCGCCGAAGCTCACGTCCAAAAAAATTAAAGATTTGGTGCTTGCAAACCGTCGATTTACAATTAGAGACCTTGCTGATGATGTTGGAATTTCAAAAGGATCGGTCAATTCCATTTTGGGTCTCAAACGCGTCAAATCTCGATTGAAACACTGAATGATCGAACTCGAAAACACTGAATGCGCTAGCTCACACTGCATTGATCCTTCGTGACTTTTTCGGGCCTGTTGGTCGAGTGGCTAGCGTTCTGGCGCTCAGTATCACAGGTTTCCGGTTCGAGTACCGGCGGTGCCATGGATGTTTGTAGTGGTTCGGAATCCACGTTAAACTGTAGGTCCCGGTCTGTTTAGCCTAAAGTGTGCACAAGATGACCGTAGAGCGACAAACCAAGCATAACCAATCGTCACTTTTTCGCCAAAAATGAAACCCGTATCTTTCCACAACCACCGTCGTCACACCGTGCGACTTGGGGCTATTCCTTCTGGTGTTTATGAAAAAGTCTAACTCAATAAGGAACTAAAATTTTAAAATTCGAAAACGCTACGAAATTAATAAAACAATGAGAAAATGCCTTTTTAATTCGCTGTTTAAAAAAATAAATGAATAAGTCAATAAAAAAACTTATTTTTAAAACGCAAATGCAATCAAATTGTGGGGAAAAAAAAAAAAAAAAAAAAAAGAGATATTCTGAATTCGTTGTTCCGCTGTCTGTGCTTTTCAAAATAATAAAGGAACGAAAACGAATTTGGAAAAGAAAAAGAAAATTGGACTTTTTCTTATTCCATAGGAAACAAATCTTTTCTTTGACAGGCGCTTCTGTGGTGCTTTATTTCCTAACTTTTTGATAAGCTGGTTTGATGACTCGGAAGCCACTAATCAGCGGAAGAATTGTTCCAGAGCAAACTGTTAACTGCGCTGTCAGTGCTTGGCCCCGGGGACAGCTCCGGTTTCTGCGCAATGGTCTCTGCTTCGAAAAGCAGGAAACGCGACACGGACAGCTCTTGTTCAATGCTCACTTATTTTGCGAACTTCTTTCCAAACACCCCAAAATGGCACTCACTCGAGAGAATAATCAGCGATAAATCATTTGGGCTAATGAAGGTTTCTTATCACTTCATTCGAAATACCTGGCTTGGGATAAAACATAGCTATCTGCTACGGGTGTTTTAAAGATTTATTAAGCGCATATCATTTTAAAAAATAAATAAAATTTTAAATCTATTGTTTAAATTTAACTGACATTAATATATATATATTACTGTGTCCAAAAAGTAAAAACCAATTTTCAATTTAAAATTCCCGGGGATTCTGGAATTTCATTTTTTTTTCTTTTTTAGGTTGCTGGCACTGTCCTTGACATCTGTGCGGAATTTGACGTCAAAATATTCATTAGTGTTTGAGTTACGCTTGGCTTTGTGAGGCGCTAAAACTGATTCCGGCAATTTTTGAAATGTCTGAATTGATTGAGCAAGAAACTTGCATTACAGTTTGTTTGCGGAAACGTATAGAATGTTGCAGAGGGCATTCGGTGAGCATTCGTATATCGGAAAGAAATGTTTATAAGTGATATAAACAGTTCAAAGAAGGCGGAGAACACGTTGAAGACGAAGAGCCCTCTGGTGGACCACCAATCTCAACCGACAAAGCTCACGTCCAAAAAATTAAAGATGTGGTTCTTGCAAGCCGTCGATTTACAATTAGAGACCTTGCTGATGATGTTGGAATTTCAAAAGGATCGGTCAATTCCATTTTGGACCTCAAACGCGTCAAATCTTGATTGAAACACTGAATGATCGAACTCGAAAACACTGAATGCGCCAGCTCACACTGCATTGATCCTTCCTGACGTTTTCGCCAAAAATGAAACCCGTATTGTTCCACAACCCCCGTATTCACACCGTGCGACTTCTGGCTATTCTCTAAACTCAAAAGAGGACACCGTTTTGAGTCGATAGAAGAGATTCAACGTGAATCGCCGCACGCTTTGAAGGCCTTCCCTAACGATGACTTTTTAGCATGCATTCAGGATTGGAGATAAAGTTGCCGTAAGTGCATTGTGTCCGGAGGGGATTACTTTGAAGGCGATGAAATACATTTGGAAGAATAAATAAAGAGTTTTTGAAATAAAAAAAATTGGTTTTACTTTTGGGGCACAGTAGTATATTATACGAATCTTTCCCCACAGCAAATAAAGGGGAATGGTTGATGCGTTTTATATAAAAAGTCCTATTGTAATTGACATATTAAGCATTCATGAAAACAAATAAATTTGTTTAAACCTTTCTTAATACTACAATGCATTAACACAAAAGCAAGTTAAATAAAATTTATGCATAAATAAAAAGTTTGTATATTTAATTTTCTTTTTTCTGTTTCTTTTCTCTAGTTCGGACTGGTTGATAATCATTAGATTTCGCTTTTACTGTAATTCTGCTTCAAGAAATTTTTGCCTCTGCTCAGGATATTAGGAAAATTTGGCAATGTCTGGCCATTTCTGATAATTATATTATGGCATGTTGGGGTGATATTTCTCTGCAAATTCAATTTCAATCTCTTGGCAAAAATTCGCCATATGCGATTCGTATTCTAAACAAATTTTTTACGTCCTAGCAAGAAGTATGCCATGTTGGACGTATTCTAAAGCGGACGTGTATACAATAATATATATACTACTGTGCCCAAAAAGTAAGACCAATTTTATTTTTTCCAAAAACTCTTAATTTATTCTTCCAAATTTATTTCATCGCCTTCAAAGTAATCCCCTCCGGACACAATGCACTTATGCCAACTTTTTTTTCCGATCCTCAATGCACGCTAAAAAGTCATCGGCAGGGATGGCCTTCAAAGCGCGCGGCCGATTCACGTTGAATCTCTTCAATCGACTCAAAACGATGTCCCCGGAGGGGTCTTTTGAGGCCCAAAATTTAATGCAAGTTCTTTGCTCAATTAATCTAGACATTTTAAAAATCGCCGAAATCAGTTTTAGCGTCTCACAAAGCCAAGCGTAACTCAAGCACTAATGAATATTTTGACGTGAACTTTCACACAGATGTCAAGGACAGTGCCCGCAACCTAAAAAAGAAAAAAAAAAAAAAAATATGAAATTCCATATGCCCGGAAAATTTAAATTGAAAATTGGTTTTACTTTTTGGGCACAGTAGTATAGTACTACTTCATCTGAAAACTTTACTATCAATACACATAACATCATTGATTTCAGATATATTTGAAAAAGTAAGTCTATTTCTAAAAACTTATCTATTATTACTTATGTATACTTTATTAAATCAATTTTCTTATATTACTAAAAAGGAAAATTTTTCTTTTTATAATTAACAACTGTACTTTTTTTTTTTGCGGGATATCTTTTTACCTGCCTTATAACAGTATCCGCATTATTTCGATCAGTGTTATAACGGGGACGTATACTACACATTTGTAAGTATAATTCATATGGAATTTAATGTAAAATTTTATCCGTTACATTTATTTCCCACAATATTAAATAATAATTTAAACATTTAGTTTGCATTGCATATAATAATAATACAAATTGAAGATTCCAATGAAAATTCTATGCAATTTCACACTTGATTTTTTACAAAAGTAAAAAAAGATAAATATTTATAAATCTACAAAATGAATTTAATTTATTCTTTTAGCATTCACATATTAAAGTTGTACATAAAATTATTTCATTGTAACAACAAAATGCTTTGATTCAAATTATCAATAAAATCACATTTATCACATTATTCAGTCTGAAAAAGATAAATAATGAATTGATAATATTTTTTTATATCTGTTATTTAACTTATTAAAAATCCCACAAAAATATGCAATTTTACTCATTACGAATAAGAAAAGACATTTACTTACAAGGAAATGCTTCTACACATAAATAAATAAGCAAATGATTGCAGTGATGTAAAATTAGAATACTTCTAAGTTAATAAATTACAAAAATTTCAGTCATTTAACTTAGTTAACTTATCAAAATGTCAAATAAGAATTATTGATAATACTGGTTTATAGTTTATCGCCTTTTGAAAGCAGGAGATTTCCCTGCATATTTTTGACTTGATGGAGATTTTAATTCGGCAAGGGGTAATTTTAATTCGGCATAATGAATTGTTTCTCCACCTTTTGTATGTTTGGTAATATGAATCCCAAGGACTTCAGCAATTAATTTAAATTTATTCACACCCACATTTCTAAGATCCTCGAGAGTTTCCTCGATGTTGATTTTAAATTCTTCAATGAAGAGAGCCAATACAAATATATAAGCCACCAGTTTATCAGTTAGTTTAGTTGGCCGTGTCCGTACTTTCCGTCCTTGGTCATTTTCAGCCACCAATGTAAACCTGCTTAAAATATTGTCCTTGTATGGCTGAGGAATATCAGGAGCAGGATCCTTTCTCCGCATGTCGGTAGACTTTAGCTGCTGGAAGGCAACTAAGTAATTATAGTAAACTAAATATTTCTGTTTTTTCGGACTAACTTTATCGAAACGCTGACCAGCAAACTTGCAGAACAGTGCTTTTGTTGTGGCATCAAGTGGTGTTTTTAATTCCTGTACTTCTTTTGCCAAAGCACTATCTTCTTCAGGGGATATGATGTGGTCAATGTCGAATACTTTACGGACAGAGCTAGCAGCTCGATTTTGTGGTGGAAGGTAGTCGATTTGTTGAGCTGCACTTGTGGACGGTGTATCAGCAGGTGAGGATTGAGCAGCACTTGTGGAAGGTGTATCAACAGGTGACGATTGGGGACCCTCTTCTTTTATGGTAAGGTTTTCCATCGCTGATTCATCCAGCACTGATTCATCTGTGGCCAATTGCTTTCTCTTGTCAAGAGCTCGTTTTCTGGTTTTACTTCCAAACTGCTCTGTTAGTTCGTTGAAGCCATCCCAGTAAGATTTTGTCGATGTGGGTGTGTCGTCGGCTTCTGCCGCTTTCATTTCAGGCTTCATTCGGAACAGTACGCAATCATACAACCTCATTCTTCCAGTTGTCGGATTTCTAACTGCAACGAAGTTATGATGGGTAACTGCGTTAGATGATCCAACATAGGTTAGTCTTCCATTATGGGCGACGAGTTGTCTGTTGGCTGCAACTCCCACTTTTTTGGAATCCGATTTTTTCTTGAAGCAATCAAGCTGCAGGCATTCGAAATTTGATCTTGAACTTGCCTGGGTAAAATCAACGGCAAAAACTGGAACACGCTTTTCACGTTTCTTGTATACTTTCAGCTTAGCAATTATATCAGCATCATTCTCATTTATGGAATCACTTTCTATTTTAATGTTATAATCTAAATCATTTTCTTTTTTAGTATTCTCAGAATTTAGAATTTCCCCATTATTTTCTACGCCAATATCATTCTTAGAAACGTATTCATCCTCTGTTATTCTATCATTCTCAGTGATATTCTCATTTTTATCATCGTGATTCTCATTAATATTCTGTTTGGTTGAATCGTCTGCCATCATTCCATCGAAAGGAATAAAAAGGTCGTTAGAAAGGAAACTGCATCTGTTTTTCGAAGATAAGATTAAAAGTAACCTCTGCCAGACTAGCACTCAATTAAAGGACGAAACAAATGTTATCAGAGCATGTTATCACAGTGCCGAAGGATCGGAAGAAAATAGCATTTCGCGAATCAAGATTAAAACCGTTTGTAGGGCAGTTCGATATTTTCGCCTTCAAAGGGATTTTATGTTGTATATAAATTTTTTTTTCCTCTGAAATTCTTGTTTTCAATAAGAAAGTTTAATAAAATGATGATATAATAAAGAAATATTTTTTTTAACTACGAAATAGAAGTGTGAAAATTGAATAGATATTTTATTATGAAAAATTAAATTAAAATATGAAAAAGAGATCCTTTTGACGAATTCAAATGCATTGAGCATGAGCATTTTTAAAGTATAATAAATAAACAAATAATTTATAAATAAATTCATTTAAATTTTTTTATAGATTTTTTCAGAGGAACATATCATGAAAAAAAAAGTATTGTAGTAAAAAGTAGTGTTTTCGGTACTAATCGAGATTTCCCGCATTTGAGGCCCAAAATGGAATTGGCCGATCCTTTCGAAATTCTAACATGAGCAGCAAGGTCTTTAATTGTAAATCGACGGTTTGCAGGCACCAAATATTTAATTGTTTGGACGTGAGCTTCGTCGGTTGAGGTTGAGGATCGACCAGAGGGCTCTTCGTCTTCAACGCGTTCTCTGCCTTCTTTGAATTGTTTATATCACTTGTAAACATTTCTTTCCGATATAGGAATGCTCACCGAATGCCTTCTGCAACACTTTTTACGTTTCCGAAAACAAAATTGAATGCAAGTTCCTTACTGAATGAATTCAGACATTTCAAAAATCGCCGGAATCAGTTTTAGCGTCTCACAAAGCCAAGCGTAACTGAAACACAAATGAATATTTTGACGAATTAAATTTCACAAATTAAATTTCATACAGATGTCAAAGAAAGTGCTAACAACCTCAAAAAGAAAAACAAAATTTAAATTCCTTAAGCCCCAGAAATTTTAAATTGAAAATTGGTCTTACTTTTTGAACACAGTAGCGTATCTCAAACTTTTATCAAAATAGGTTCATTTATTTCATGGATCTCAATTTTGCTTAGCTTAATCCTGCAATAATGTTGTTGTTGTTGTTTCTTATCCCACTTGGCTGGCCAAGCCCACGAGCCCATACGTACTCATGATTGAAGGGGAAGGAAGCAGCTTCTGTTGTGATGGGAGCACCCGTAGGTAGAAGTCTGACTTTGGCTCCGTGACGCTCTTACAGTCATAGGAGACCGGGACCTACGGCTTAAAGTGGATTCCGAACCACTACAAACATCCATGGCACCGCCGGGATTCGAACCCGAAACCTGTGGCACCGAGCGCCAGAGCGCCAGACACTCGGCCATTCAGGTCCCAAATTTGTGAATGCCAACGGCACGCGATGTTCCCCCAAGTGGTCCAAGTGATGCTTGACTTCGGTGATCTAACGAGAACCGGTATATTCAGCATGGTACGGCCGTTGGCATTGTAATAACGTACACATGTAAATGAGTTCACTGTCTGCAATTCAATCCCTGAAATCTTTTCGGGAGCAATCTGGGAGCATTTGATAAAGTCACGTATAACAGATTTATTTAAAGCTTTATAAAATTCAACCTAGAGCCCTATCTTAGGGTGAAATATTCATAGGGAAATGAGGGAAAATTAACTGAAAATCATTCTCTTTCCGTTGAAGCTATTCGGTTCCATAAGTTCATTTGACAGTGTAATACCAAAATTAAGATTGAAAATACCATTTTTCATCATATAATATCTGTGCAATCGTTCCTTAGCGTTCAATAATAAAGTAGAATTTGCATTTAATTTACGATAAAATGTTCCTTTCATAAGAAAAGATAATTTCTATTCCTTCTTATTTTGGAATAAATCTCTCGAATAATTTACATGGAATTCCGTATTTGGTTTTCCTTTCAATTCTTTATTTTGCTTTCTTTTCTAGCATTCTTCACACACACACTCACACATACCCATTAAAAATGGAGGAATATTGAAAATATTATTATGCAAACTGATCAGGTCTCTAAATCATTCATTCTCTTTTTATTTTACATTAATATGCTACTACTACACTGCGCCACTGTGCTTAGAGCTGAGTTGCCCCTTTACATTTTGGTAATGATGTGGGTGAGAAGTCTGACTGGGCTCCTGACTCTCTACAATCATATGAGATCGGGACCTAAGGTTTAAAGTGGAACCCGAACTACTACAAACATCCATGGCACTGCCGGGAATTCGAACCCGAAACCTGTGGAGCCAGAGGACTAGACTCTTGGCCATTCAGGCCCCAAATTGATATGCTGCATCTTTCATAAGCATATATAAGAAATACAACACATGAACACAAAAATCAAATGAGAACTGACAACGATTGAATTAGAAACAGGACCATTTTGCACGCCAAATGCTGCAACAGATATTCGCTACAAGCAAATTGTACAGTAAAACCATCATAGCATTTTCAATACAGCAATCTTAGTGTACCTCACATTCTTAAAAAAGGGTAAAAAACTGTTCAAGATCCCAAGTGAACATAATTTGTGGAAACGAAATTGAAAATCTTTTTATTAAACACAAAGAGTAAGAGGTTGAACTGCAAAAGCCGCATTAGCAGACCAAAACAAGAGCACAAAATTTTTTACAGAACATACAATGGCAGAATGTTGTTCTAATGTAGCTGGTAATACAGATACAGTTAATTTTTATGCCATATGCAAGGGCTGCACCACTGTTACTCATTTAGCACTACCAAGAATGCTCGTGTAGCTTGAAGATAGGCTACGGACGCTAGTAATACTACCCCCGCAATGCTCTACGATCTGTTAGACCTGGACCTACGGCTTAAAATGGATTCTGAATCACTACAAACATCCATGGCACCGCCGAGACTCGAATAAACCAAAGAAAGTGAATTACAATATCCTGAGGGTAGCCATATTAAGTAAGACGTTAAAAACCATGTTATTTCTAATCGCTAGTAGACTGAATCCAAGTCAAAGACACATAAAGCAAAGTATTTAGATAACATGGAGCAAAATGACCTTCAGCAAGGCCATTTAACCTTTGATGTTATCTCTCTCTATATATACAGGGTGATTATAATGTGGTGTTGTCATTTATTTTAAACCTTATTTAAACAAAAACCTGATTCTGGAAACAACTTAGATACTCCGTTTACTTAACACACACGATAACCATTATGAAATTCCGCAAAAACCCATACAACATTTTTAAATCAACAAGTTCGCATGCCTTCAGAGACTTATATAAGTTGGAAAAGGAAACACACATGAAATAACACACAGACAAAATTTCATAATTTAAAATATAAACAAAAATGTATTTATTGATATTTACAATAGTAAGTTTGAATAAAAATCATTTAATTAAAGTTATCAATAAAAGTATAATTCGGATAATGCATTAAATAAAATATAACTTATACAAATTGCCGCAATTCTAAATTAATGTTCAATAATAAAATAATAAGGTGACAGATCTTACAGTTTCATAACTTGCCACGACAGCCGGGGAAGAGGGCTCCTCCCCCTTTTTTTTTTCAACTTTAAAGTTTCAGTGTTAATAATGCTTTATACGGACCATTGATCAAAGTCTTAGCAGCAAGGGGCCAACCGCTCATGGGGCTCTTGTGTCAGGCAGGAGACCTGGGGTAAACTTGTCCATACCATGTAGCTTGGATTGTACACTTTCTTTTTCAAGTCACGCTGCTGCCAGGGGATCACCAGCTAATTCATAGAAGTATGCAAGGGATGCCAGTCACTCCGATTCACCTTCAAACTCCCAGTCTAATAACTCTATTTCACGCAGGACATGGTACAACCATCTCAGCAACCATTTCAATAAGAGCAATAATTTACTGAGACTTTTAAGACTCTTGTCTTAAAAGTCTCATAAATTATTGCTCTTGGCCATCTGGCACGAAGTTTCGTATGACCCCTGCCAATTAAAATATTTTCCAGAGATATCCCCTTCATCCCCAGCTGTGGCAAATCGGATTCCCATCCGGTCAGGTGCAGACACAAGCAAACATCCCCTTCCAAGGGACGTACATGGCATATGAATTATACAATAATTATATAAAAATATTTACAAAAATATATTGCTCATATTGACACAACAATAATTAAATTACCACTTTCAAAACGCTGTGAAAAACCCCACTCGTCACGATGAGTTCAGATTTTAATTGAAGATATTTGAAGAAGGGGGAAACGTTAGGGCATCAAAAAAAAATTCAAGAAAAACTTCCACCGATTTTTCCCATCCAATTTGGTATGATCTTGCCGTGGTGGATGGGCCTTCCACTGACTGTGTCACAACTGTTGAATGACTTGGAAGTCATTATTTCTGCCAAAAAACCCGAAACAATCAAGTACATTGAACACTACAGTTGGTTTAATGTGCAACTCATGCCAAACTCATGCTCACTTAATGTGCAACTCATGCTCACTTTGGAGCTTTATTTTTCATGCTGTACAGTTTTCCACTTCTTCAAGTATCTTCAGATTGTGATGAGTGGTTCTTTTTTAACAGCATTTTGAAAGCGGGACTTTAATTATAATCACCTTGTATATACATATACATGCAAATGCATATGTATATACAGGGTCAGCAGAAATACAAAAGTCAACACAATACAAAAAATAAAGGTTTGGTTTGGTTTGTAGCTCTACGGCCATTTTTTGCATACTTTGGGCTAATTAGACAGTGACCTACAGCTTAACATGGATTCCGAACCATTAACAAACACTCCTGCCACAGCCAGGATTCGAACCGGAAGTGTGTGGTACTAATGGCCAGAGCACAAACAAATTAACCATTAGGCCGCCAAAAACTAAAGGAGAACCGATTAAAGGGTGAACTAGTAACACGACCATTTTGAATAAAAAGAGTCATTACAGGTATTTGCTACACGCAAATTGTGTAATAAAGCCATCATAGCATTCGCAATATACACTGACAATATACACTGAAGTGACAAAAGTCATGGGATACCTCTTAATATCGTGTCGGCCCTCCTTTCGCCCGGCGAAGTGCAGCAACTCGACGTGGCATGGACTCAACAAGTCGTTGGAAGTCTTCTGCAGGAATATTGAGCCATGCTGTCTCGATAGACGTCCATAATTGTGAAAGCGTTGATGGTGCAGGATTTTGGGCACGAACAGACCTCTCGATGATGTCCCATAAATGCTCGATGGGATTCATGTCGGGCGATCTAGGTGGCCAGATCATTCGTTGGAATTGTCCAGAATGTTCTTCAAACCAAATCGCGAACAGTTGTGGCCCGGTGACATGGCGCATTGTCATCCATAAAAATCCCATCGTTGTTTGGGTACATGAAGTCCATGAATGGCTGCAAGTGATCTCCAAGTAGCTGAACATAAGCATTTCCAGTCAATGTTCGGTCCAGTCGCCCCAGAGGACCAAGTCCATGCCATGAAAAAACAGCCCACACCATTACGGAGCCACCACCAGCTTGAACAGTACCTTGCTGACAGTTTGGGTCCATGGCTTCGTGGGGTCTGCGCCACACTCGAACCCTACCATCAGCTCTTACCAACTGAAATCGTGACTCATCGGACCAGGCCACGGTTTTCCATTCATCTAGGGACCAACCGATATGCTCACGTGCCCACGAGAGTCGCTGCAAGCGATGTCGTTCTGTCAGTAAAGGAACTCGAGTCGGTCTTCTGCTGGAATAGCCCAAGAAAGCCAAATTTCTCCGCACAGTTCTAACAGACGAGTCCCTTGTACGTCCCACATTGATTTCTGCGGTTATTTGACGCAGTGTTGCTTGTCTGTGAGAATTTACGACTCTTTGCAGACGTCGCCGGTCTCGGTCGTTAAGTGCAGGCGGTCGACCACTGCGCTGTCCATGGTGGGATGTTATGCCTGAAATTTCATACTCTCGGCACACTCTTGACACAGTGGATCTGGGAATGTTGAACTCCCTAACGTTTTCCGAAATGGCATGACCCATGCGTCTAGCTCCAACTAACATTCCGCGTTCAAAGTCTGTTAATTCCCGTCGTGCGGTCATCATCACGTCAAAACCTCTTCACATGAATAACTTGAACAGAAAGGAAAGCTCTGCGAAAGCACTGCGCATTTATATCTGTTCTACGCGATGCTACTGCCATCTGAAAATTTGCATATTGCTATCCCATGACTTTTGTCACTTCAGTGTAAAGTTCGAACTGTTAGCGGCATTGCTGTAGTCACTGCTTTCAGAAACGGGGAGCCTCGGGGGCGATTGTGATAGCGTACATAAAACCATTTCGTATCGATAATCAAATTGCCTGATGGGAGAAGTTCGGGTTTTTTCCCCATACGGCACGCAAATGCGGGACTGATACAGCTAAAAGGTCTCCCTGCATCCTCCTCATCATTCGAGGGTCTATTCGCGGTATACATGATACACAGAGATATTCCATCTTTACTTTTATAATTGGCTGGAGGTTACATAGCCCTAGGTGGGGGTTGAGTTGTGCAGAAAAGAGAAAATATTTTTATCACTGCTTTGAAGGCAGTGATTGGCTGCAATTTGCTTTCGAAGGCAGTGATTGCAGGCCACTCCATCATTAGATTCGAACTTGGTAATTGTGCACTTTGTTGCTGAGCTTGATGGCCAACTTTAATTTTGCCAATTTTTCCTTTTATAAATCTGCATAAATAATGTTATTTAGAAGGAGAATGAAAGGAAATGGGAAAACTTCTTTTGAGAAACAAAACGCTGAATTTAGTTCGATCTGAATCTAAAACCAACGAATCTTTGAAGATCATTAATCATGTTAATTAACCACGTTTACCCGTTTTTTAAATATTCAAATAAGTAACAAAAATAATACTTGATGTATTGAAAATAAGTATTATACAACTAGTACGACTCCGCGTCCGTAGCTTATTTTTGAAGTTACACGCGCCCCTGGGTAATACAAAGTGAGTACGTCTGTGCAGCACTTGCCTTAAGGCATCTAAGACCAAGCTGTCTGTGTTTGCCAGCTGCATTAGAAAGAAAAAAACAACTAGTACGATTACAAAAGAAATTATTCTATTTCTGATGCATCAAATTAGTTTATTATTTTTTAAGATATTAGGTTATATTGCGTGATGCTGTAATTTCTTTATGCCATACATGTTTAGATATACCTCATAGCAAAGTTAAATAATATTCAGTATTATATGTTGAATTAATCCTTAAATCGGGGATCCTAGCCGCGGCATGGTTGCTTGTGAGTAGTTAGGAATCCACTTTAAACTCTAGGTTGTGGTCTGTTTAACCCTTGTGTGCACAAGATGACCGTATCAAACCTTTTAAATCAGGGGTTCTTTTAGTTTTAAGGACCCCTTCTTCTTGTCGAGGGAAAATAGCCAATAATAAGGAAGCCACGGATTCTCAACATTAACACCTTTAAATAATAAAAAAAGAAACTTATAAAGTAAATGAATTATATTGAATAGTGACAATAAATATTAACAACTATTTCTTTGTCTTTATGTAAGATAAATAGACATTATAAATATAGAAAGATTCGACTTTTGATAATAAATATGCCAATGCGAATGGGGTTTGATTTACTACTGTGTCCAAAAAGCAAGACCCCTTTTCAATTTAAAATTCCCGGGGCTTATGGAATTTCAATTTTTTTTTCTTTTGTTAGATTGCTGGCACTTTCTTTGACATCTGTGTGAAATTTGACGTCAAAATATTCAATTGTGTTTTAGTTACACTTCGCTTTGTGAGACGCTAAAACTGATTCCAGCGATTTTTGAAATGTCTGAATTCATTGAGCAAAGAACTTGCATTCAATTTCATTTGCGAAAACGGACAGAATTTTGCAGAAGGCATTCGGTCAGCATTCCAATATCGGAAAGAAATGTTTACAAGTGGTATAAACAGTTCAAAGAAGGTAGAGAACGCGTTGAAGACGGAGAGCCCTCTGGTCGACCCTCCACCTCAACCGACGAAGCTCACGTCCAGATTAGATTTGGTGCTTGAAAACCGTCGATTTACTATTAGAGACCTCGTTGATGATGTTGGAATTTCAAAAGGAGCGGTCAATTCCATTTTGTGCCGGAAATGCGTCAAAACTCGATTGGTACCGAAAACACTGAATGCGCCAACTCACACTCCTTTGATTCTTCGTGACTTTTTCGTCAAAAATGAAACCCATATCGTTCCACAACCACCCTATTCACACTGTGAGACTTTTGGCTATTCCCTAAACTCAAAAGATCACTTCGGGGCACCGTTTTGAGTCGATTGAAGAGATTCAACGTGAATCCCCGCGCGCTTTGAAGGCCATCCCTGCCGATGAACTTTTAGCATGCTTTGAGGATTGGAAAAAACGTTTTGTCCAAATGGGATTACTTTGAAGGGGATGAAATAAATTTGGAAAAATAAATCAAGAGTTTTTAAAAAATATAATTTGGTCTTACTTTTTGGCACAGTGGTATTGTCTCTTTGTGCATGCTTCCATTTATCCACGAGTCAAACTTTGCACTCGTCAAAAGAGAAAACGAAACTGAGGTATCGCAAAATATTTAACAACAATTCGATTTCCCCTTTTGATGAACGATTAATTCATTGTTCGGGAAATAAAAGATAAAAAAAAAGAAGAGCTCTCTGAAACATTTTTGAAATTGAAATGAGATAACATCTTTTGAATTCACTTTATCTATAAAAGTCTCCATTATACTTCAAAATTAAAGATAAAGAAGAATGAAATAAAATCTCATGTCAGCAGTCTTCCATAATGTTCCATATGAATTTATCTTGTATTCAAATTTGGAACTTGTAACTAGATATAGTTATCAGTTTCCTTTTTGTTTTTAGTTATCCTCTTTTTAATCTTAAAAAAAGAATTATAATTTTCAATGGCGAAGTCATTTTTAAAAAATTTTTTTGGTCCAGAATTTAATTTTGGAAAATTGCATTATATGATGTGTAAAATTGTATTTATAGTACATTGTCACAATTTTCAATCAGAATTTTCTTAAAGAAGAAAGAAAATAGTTTTAAGAGTAACTATCGCATATCATAAGTATGCGTATCGTTTTTGAGAAAACCTATAAAATTCCAAGTAAACAATCCGATTGTCGAATGTGAGAACCCTACTCTGAGTCTACTCATTTTTCAATGTAATAAGGGCAATTCAAGCCACTAATTTGAATCGAACCTGGTGTTTCATAGCCCACTTGGCAGACAACAACATCTAGATCAAATCCATGGGCTCGTGTGTTCTCATAAGAGAGAGGGGGAGGGGGCAGCTTATGTTGAGATAGAGCACCCGTAGGTAGAAGTCTGACTTGGCTACTTGTCACTGAAGAAGGAGGACAGTTCTTTCCGGACTTTTAGGGGGAACTACCCCCCATTTGTGTATCGTATGGGTAAAAACAAGGAACATTCGCACCAGGTAGTCCGACAAGCGAGGCAAGATGCTGAACAACACAAGCGCCCTCTTTTTTTGAAACAGTGCCTACAACAATGTCGTCAGCGGATTGAACCTCCGCCTTAATGCTCACCAGCGACACACGTTGCCACTGAGCTCCGAGTCGGGCAGAATCGAACCTACGTTCTTTTACATACTAGCGAGCGCTGAGAGCTACAGGGCCAAGTTTTTAGTATATTGTGTGTCCAAGCTGAGACTGTTCTGGTTGAAAACATGACAGACGATGATAAATCTAAAGAATTGCGTGCTTATATCGGATATGGCGCGATAAATCTGTACACCCGAATGTTCTACTGTCGGGCCCTAGGAGGAGAAGAAGAAATATTCGTTCAAAACTGAGATGGCCCAATTTCACATCCATCTTTTCCGAAACTTCCAAGACATCTGAACTTCAGGCATAAAATTTTAGCAGTAGTGGTTTGACTATAGGGGCCTGATGGCCGAGTGACTAGCGCTCGGTATCGTAGGTTTCGGATTCGAAGACCCGCCACTGCCATGGATGTTTGTAGTGGTTCGGAATCCATTTTAAATAGTAGGTCTCTGTCTAATATGACTGTAGAGCATTGGGCGTAGGGACTAATAAATCTACCCCGTAAAAAGGAAACATTTCATGCTTCGAAATTTGCCAGTAGGCAAACGGCCATGGGGCTGTTGCTCCTATGATGATGATGATGAGTTTGACTATAGAAACCAAAATGTCAACCAAGTCTACTTTTATTAAAGCAAGAATTCCAATTTACCACCAACTAGAACCAAACCTTCATTCTTTTTTCACTACAGTAGGTTGCATACTATTAAAAATATGAGGCTTTATGTAAAAGAGAAAAAAAAACCATAAAATTAATTGTAATAGTAAATTTCTACTACAGGTTCATTAAAAGCACTAGTATTGCCTAATGCTAAATCTCGTAGTACTAGAGTAATTAATGGATTTTATTAAAATTCAAATGACGTTATTTAAATTGCACTCCAATAGCATGCTTCCAATTACGATTTAACTTAACCCAGAAGGGAAGCGATCGCGCTATTAAAATGCAACATTCTATTTCAATGTGAAATGCTGGCGGCTGGCAATGGGTCCGAATATTTGATTAAGAAAAGAGCGGGGCTGAAACCCGTAAAAGGAATCGCAGCTCGCTTAATTCGAGCCGGAAAGACGACCTGACCTTCGGGCCGCCGTCAGGGCTTATTGTTTCGCCGACCCTCTGCCTAACTTTAGGAAAAGTAATGCAATTGCTGCCCCAGCAAAAGTCAGCATTAATCGGATTGCTGCCCCGGAGAATGAAGTTAATTAGACGGAGCGGGTGAAAGCGACCGGGCGGGCAAAATACTAGGTGTACAGGAAATCGATTTCGGAGAATGCAAACTGAATTTTGTATCGCTTTAATATAATATCACGGGCCTGAATGGCCGAGTGGCTAGCGCTCCGCCGCTCGGTACCCCAGGTTTCGGGTTCGAGTCCCGGCGGTGACATGGATGTTTGTAGTGATTCGGAATCCATTTTAAACCGTAGGTCCCGGTCCTAATAGGATCGTAGAGCGTTGCGGGGGGCATTGTTACTCCGCGTCCATAGCTTATCTGCAAGCTATACGCGCCCCCTGGGTAATGCAAAGTGAGTAACGTCTGTGCAGCGCTTGTCTTAAGGCATACAAGACCAAGCTGTCTAAGTGTTTGCCAGCTGCATTAGAAAAAAAAAATAATATCACGTGTGAACATGATGTTCTCCTGTTTAGGGGTCCGCGGAGTCTTCAAAAAAAGGGAAGATATACAATAAAAATAAGTAAGAGTATAAGTTATTATTAATCTCCTTTGCACAATACTATTGTGTCCAAAAAGTAAGACCAATTTTCAGTTTAAAATTCCCGGGGATTATTGATTTTCAATTTTTTTTCTTTTTTAGGTTGCTAGCACTGTCCTGACATCTGTCGGAAATTTGACGTCAAAATATTCATTAGTGTTTGAGTTACGCTGGGCTTTGTGAGACGCTAAAACTGATTCCGGCGATTTTTGAACTGTCTGAATTAATTGAGCAGAGAACTTGCATTCAATTTTGTTTGCGGAAACGTATAGAATGTTGCATAAAGCATTCGGTGAGCATTCCTATATCGGAAATAAATGTTTACAAGTTGTAAAAACAGTTCAAAGAAGGCAGAGAACGCGTTGAAGACGAAGAGCCTTCTGGTCGACCAACCACCTCAACCAACGAAGCTCACGTCCAAAAAAATTAAAGATTTGGTAATTGTATACCGTCAATTTACTATTAGAGACCTTGCCGATGATGTTGGAATTTCAAAAGGATCGGCCAATTCCATTTTGGGCCTCAAATGCGTCAAATATCGATTGGTAAAGAAAACACTGTGATTGTTCGTGACATTTTCACCAAAAATGAAACCCATATCATTCCATAACCACCGTATTCACACCGTATGACTTCTGGCTGTTCCCTAAACTCAAAAGACTACTCCGGGGACACCGTTTTGAGTCGATTGATGAGATTCAACGTGAATCACCGCGCGATTTGAAGGCCATTCCTGCCGATGACTTTTTAGCATGCATTGACGATTGAAAAAAAAGTTGGTGTGAAGTGTATTGTGTCCGGAAGGGATTACTTTGATGGCGATGAAATAAATTTGGAAGAATAAATAAAGAGTTTTTGAAAAAAATAACAATTGGTCTTACCTTTTGGGCACAGTAGTATAAACAGATTATTGTTTCATTATCCTCAAAATAGTGTCTAAGGATTAGTTTATCTTTATAAAAGTTAATTTAACCATCATTGTGGGGATCACAATTGTGTTAACCATCAATTGTGGGGGTCGTGTTAATCGCGTTCGTAGCCTATCTTCAATCTACATGTGCCCCTGGATAGCGTTAAATGAGTAACACTGGTTAAGACACTTGTTTATGGTATAAAAATAACTGTGCTAAAAAAATATTGGCAGCTACATTAGCAAAAAAAAAAAAAAAAAAAAAAAAAAAAAAAATGCAGAACTTCCGTTTTTGTAGTATTCTGACCCAGTGCTTCATAAATTTCTTGGGTTATTGAATATTGGTTTATTTGTGCATGTATTCGTCTAGCATAGTCTGTTCACATACGATAAATTGAAATTCGTGAAAAGATTTCGGTTAATTTTATTAATTATTTTGTTATATAATTTGCATTTATAATAATGTTTCGTAAAAATCTGATTTCGGAACGTTTCATGTTAAAAGTTTTCATGTAAAACGTTTTTGAATACGATTAAATCGATCCTACCTACTCTAACTCGTATAAATTTCAGAGCATTGAATTCTCTCTCTATATAAAGCCCCGAATAAAGATATTTCAATTATGAACACCTTGCCCATAAATTATTCATAATCATCTAGATGCGGAGTGCGAGCTGTCATCGCCACTTCCCGCAGAGCTGAAAACATTTAATCACGTCCAATTAACCAACAAACAAGTCGCGCTAATTAACTCCTTAAATGTATGGAGCGTGGGGCATTGTTTCCAGGAGTTGGGACACGGCGTTTAATAACAGGGGACGAGATTCCTTGTCAGGCCGACTCCATTAATACACCTTTAACGAATCATTGTCCACGGCAGCTGCAGGGCAGGCCTTAATATCTCCGCTCGATTCGTAATTAAAGATTTGTACTACGAAGAAGCTATTTTACCATTCAGTGATGATAAGGATATTAATTGTATTTTTACAACTATGAGGTATATTCATATTTGTAACTTTTACAAAATAATATTTATCATATTTCTATTAGGTCGCGTGATAATTTAAATTTATGTAATTTTTATTTTACGATAGTATATAAAAATAAGTGATCGAGTTGTATATACATTCAAAAGCAGGTGGGCGTAGGATGTTCCAAAATTCACGCGAAATTTTAATTCCTAAAAATAAATCATCATCATCATCAGTGGCGGAACAACCCCATCAAGGGTCAAGGCTGTCTGCCTACTGGCAGATTTCGAGACAGAAGATGTTTTTCTTTTTATTGGGAAGGGTTGTCAGACCTACGCCAAACATTTTACAGTCATATTAGACCGGGGATCATATTACGAGATGGCTTTATGCATATTGTCCTCGAGTCTCCTCGTTTCTAAAAGCAGTGATTACTGCAATGCCCCTAAAGGTTCGAATTTTATATTGTAAATGCTATGATGGCTTTGTTACACAATTTGCGTGTAGCAAATGCCAGTAATGACTCTTGTTATTCAAAACGACCGTGTTACTAGTTCATTCCTTGACTGTTTTCCTTTAGTTTTTGGCGGCCTTATGGCCAATTGGCCGCACTGCTTTGGGTTCGAATCCTGACTTTGGCATGTGTGCTAATCACTCAGCCACCAGATCCCACAAAAATAATAAATAGTCTGGAATGTTTAGTATTGAAAGAGCTGATTTCTCTTCAAAATACATCTTTTGGCTTGGTGTGTAGGAGGAAGGGAGAATACCAAATTGGGAGAGGGAGAATACAAAATTGTTTTCTAAAACAAATCCTCTTGCTCTTGTACCCTATATTGTTGTTGTTCTAATGCATTTGGAAATAAAGAGATAGCTAATCTTCATGCCATAAGCAAAGGCTGCGCAACTGTTACTCATTTAGCTGTAACTGTAGGTCCCTGTCTACTAGGATAGTAGACCGGGACCTATAGTTTAACGTTGATTCCGAACCACTATAAAAATCCATGGCACCGCTGGGACTCGAACCTGAAACCTGCCATACCGAGCTCCAGAGCGCTAACCATTCGGTTATTTGCCTACTGGCAGATTTCGTGGCAGAAGATGTTTTCCTTTTACGAAGTAGTGATGTCAGCCCTACGCCCAACGCAAGCTATATAGACCATATATATATTATTAGAGATCTACAGTTTAACGTGGATTCCGAATCACTAGAAATATCCATGGCACCGCCTGAACTCGAACTCTGTGGTACCAATTGTCAGAGAGCTAACCACTTGGCCATCAGGTACCTTTATTCAAAGCATTACCTTATTCGCTAATTTTGGGACACCCTATATTACAATTTCCAATTAAAATTTTTTTGTGAATTTAAATGAAAAATGGATTCATATATATTGTGATTCATAACAGTGTTGATAAATAACAACTTTTGAGAGTTTGTTGAGTTTGTGAGTTTGTTGATAAATAACAACTTTTGATAAATTTTATCGTAATCTGATAAGCCTAAATTCTATTTTTGCTTTACAATGGAATGTATTAAATAAAGGAATTGTTTAAGCAATTGATAGCAGGCACGTGAAATATAATTGTAAATGATTCAGATTAATAATAATAATTATTAATTTATAATAAACAACAATCAAACAACAATCAAACAAAATAACAATCAAATTAAAAATGTTATATTAAATATTTTTAATACTTGTATTACAGCGTATGCTAATAAAAATGAGGATTCTTATTTTATGCTAAAATAAAAATGGATGAATTAAATAATTGTATATTTGGAAGAAAGTATTTAAAATTTAAATGGTAACAGATTTGGATCTTTAATAACAAATTCAAAAAGCTACAACATCTAACGAAATATTTAGCGAACATTGAATAATTTTAATCATTATTTATCAGTATAAAATCATTGCAGTAAAAGTTATTTTTTCATTTGTATTATAATAATTTATACTACATATTTACAATAAATATGTTGAATTTACAATTTTCTGTTAAATACTAAAAACTTTTTAAAAAATGATATGCTGTGATTAACTTAACTTTTTTATTCATAATTTTTTTCTGGGGTTTGGTAAATTTATTTATCTGAAGCTTAGAATTTTAAAATATTATATTTACGAATTTTAAAATCTTAAAAAAGTTAAGGTTGATTTATCAAAAGTACAATGAATATAAATTTTTCTAAACAAAAATTCTAAATAATTTTAAATTAAATATAATCAACTTAATGAACAAAAATATATGTACAGAAGACATATTTAAGTTGATTACTTTGCTAATAATTTTTTTTTTACATTGGAGTAATTTGATCTTTAATCTAAATTTATTATCATAAGGACCATAAAATGAAACTGCGCTATTTTGATAAAATTTTATTAAAATATTATAATGATCTTATAGGATACATTGAAATTCTAAACCCTGATTAATTTTTTTTTGGGATTATACTATATGATGGAAATAATTTCGAACAAAATCAATAACGGGACTTCTAATTGTATAACTCATATTTATAATTGTGTATCAGTAATGTAACTTCTTCTTATCCATGCACGTAAGAAATACATGTCTGTCACCATTGGAATGTTGGAGATATAACAGATTCAATGTTATTCAGGGTGTATTTTTAAGCTTTGTTGAACTGCAACATAAATGTGCCACAGAAACTTTGTAAAAACACATCAAAAGTGGTACCTAGTGGTAAAAACACATCATACCTTCCTCCCTAAGCCCAACCGAAGGGTATTCTAGCTTATAGATTTATCATGCTCATTCTTTACATAAAATTTATTCATCTTATCCCTTGTAGAGCTTATAACTATTTCTAACGAAGTTTTGGTTTGGGACTACAATACAATATCTATCTACAATACATATACAATACTGCAATACAATATCTACCTACAATATCTATACAATACTACAATACAATATCTATACAATACTACAATACAATATCTACCTACAATATCTATACAATACTACAATACAATATCTACCTACAATATCTATACAATACTACAATACAATATCTACCTACAATATCCATACAATACTACAATACAATATCTACCTACAATACTACAATACAATATCTGAATACAATATCTATACAATACTACAATACAATATCTACCTACAATATCTATACAATACTACAATACAATATCTACCTACAATATCTATACAATACTACAATACAATATCTACCTACAATATCTATACAATACTACAATATAATATCTACCTACAATATCTATACAATACTACAGTACAATATCTACCTACAATATCTATACAATACTACAATACAATATCTACCTACAATATCTATACAATACTACAATACAATATCTACCTACAATATCTATACAATACTATAATACAATATCTAACTACAATATCTATACAATATAATATCTACCTACAGTATCTATACAATACTACATTACAATATATTTAAGTTAAATGAACTAAACAAAAACTACTATAGTTAAATTTTATTTATTTTTAAATGATTCATCATAAAGTGTACATCTAAATTTATAAAATCATAAATATTAACTATATTTAATTTTATGAATTTGATTTAATTTTTATTTTTTAAGTTATTTAATTTATAAACATTTTTTTTATTTAATTTTTGTTTTTAAATTATTTAATTTATAAATTTTTTTTATATTTAATTTCAGTTTTTAAATTATTTAATTTATAAATTTATTTTTTAATTAGTTTTAATTTTTAAATTATTTAATTTATTTAATTATAATTTTCTGTTTAATTTTTAATTTTAAAATTTAATGCTTAATTTTTTATTTTAATTTGATATCAAGTATTTTAATTCATCATATACATAAAATATTTTGTATTACTGATTACCAACATAAATTGTATTTACTTAATTCTAACATCAGGAATCAGTTTTCTACAAGTACATTGATATAAGAATTAAATATATATGTTTAATCATAAGGTAAACAATGAAAAGAAGTTTATTTGAATAAGATTTTGATAATTATCTTTCCCTGAATACTACTTCAAACGGGGCACTTGATCGCTGATCCCTCTCAATTATTCTTAATTCAAAATGCTTGGAAATGTTTTTATTTTTCGCCTCTAGTAAATAAATCGAAAACCCTTCGATCTTTAATCAGTGCTCACCTCTAATCCTTCAGTCTGAAGCTTTTTGTTTGAAATTCCTTTGAATTCCATTCGAGTGGGTAATTTAATTAGGATTATTCATAATGAAGCACTTAAGCTAGATAAAAGAATTAATTAAAGACCTTACGGTGTTTCTCGTTTGCTAAAGAAGTAAAATCAGCTCTTTTAAAACTTTGGGTATTCGACGCTGTTTTTAAGCATCCTCATTGGAAATGAATGTTTTTCCTGAGGTATTGGGTTCATATCTATTTTTATATCATATTTCTGATAAGCAAGTTTCTTATAAATAATTCAAAGTCTTGGAGTTAATTAATTTAGGAAACACTTATTATTCCAAGAATTATATGGGATTTCTTAATTCTGAGAATGATATGGTATTCCGTATTCCCAAGAATTAAATGAGGTTTTACATTTTAAAGAAATGTATGGGATTCTTTATTTCCTAGAAATATAAGAAATTTCATATTTCAAAAATTATGTAGGATTTTATATTTCCAAAGTTATATTTGATTCCATACTTTCAAGAAAGTTATAGGACTCCATATTTTCGAGAAATATATGGGATTCTATATTTTCAACGATCATATGGGATTCCTTAATTCTAAGAATTATATGGGATTTCATATTTCCATCATATATATGGATTATTTTATGGGATTCCATATAACAATTCATATAATTATATGAGATTCCATATAATTACATGGGATTATATGAGATTACATATAATTACATTTGATTATATGGGATTCCATATAATTACCCGTGAATATATGCTTAAGTTTAATAAAATAATTAATTAAAGAACTTACGGTGTTTCTCTTTTATTAAAGAAGTAAAATGAGCTCTTTTAAAGCTTTAGATATTCGAAGCTGTTTTTAAACATCATCATGAACGTTTTTCCTGAAGTATTGGGTTCATGTCTATTTTTATAATAAACAATTTTACGGACGATACATATTATTACAATTTTTAACAACAATTAATATGGAATCCATATAATTATATGAATTATTATACGGAATCCCATAAAATAATCCATATAATTCTTGGAAATATGAAATCCCATATAATTCTTAGATTTAAATAATTCCATATAATTGTTGAAAATCTGGAATTCCATATATTTTTTGACAAATCTTTGAATCCCTAGGAACTAAAGAAGCTCATATATTTCTTTAAAATGTAAAACCTCATTTAATTCTTGGAAATATGGAATACCATATAATTCTCGGAATTAAGGAAATCCCATATAATTGTTGAAAATCTGGAATTCCATATATTTTTTGACAAATCTGGAATCCCATATATTTCTTGAAAATATGGTATGATGAAATTCTATATTTCTTTAAAATGTAAAACCTCATTTAATTCTTGGATATAATTCTAGGAACTAAATTGTTGAAAATCTGGAATTCCATCAAATATATATATTTCTTTCTTCCCATACAACTCTTTGAAGTATGAAATTCTAAAATGTAAAACCTCATTTAATTCTTGGAAATATGGAATACCATATAATTCTCGGAATTAAGGAAATCCCATATATTTTTTGACAAATCTGGAATCCCATATATTTCTTGAAAATATGGTATCCCATACAACTCTTTGAAGTATGAAATTCTATATAATTCTAGGAACTAAAGAAGCTCATATATTTCTTTAAAATGTAAAACCTCATTTAATTCTTGGAAATATGGAATACCCCGGAATTAAGGAAATATATAATCTTGAAAATATGGAATCCATATAAAAATGTGGAATCTCTTTTGAAAATATGAAATTCTAAATATTTTTGCAGTTAAAGAATCTCATATATTTCTTTAAAATGTGAAACCTCATTTTAATTCTTGGAAATGTGTAATCCCATATAATTCTTGGAAATATGGAATCCCATATAATTCTTGGAACAACAAGCGCTTCCTAAATTAATCAACTCCAAGACTTTAAATTATTTATAAGAAACTTGTTTATTATAAAAATAGATATGAACCCAATACTTGAGTATAAAAATTTATTTCAGATGATGATGTTCAAAAACAGCGTCGAATAACCAAAACTAAAAGGAGCTAATTTCGCTTCTTTAACAAAAGAGAAACACCGTAAGGTCTTTAATTAATTCTTTTATTAAGCTTAAGTGCTTCATTAAGAATAATCCTAATTAAATTACCCACTCGAGTGGAATTCAAAGGAATTTTGAATAACAAGCTTCAGACTGAAGGATTAGAGGTGAGCACTGATTAAAGATGGAAGGCTTCGCGATTTATTTACTAAAAGTGAAAAAATAAAAACATTTTGAATTAAGAATAATTGATGCGGATCAACGATCAAGTGCCCCGTTTGAATTAGAATTCGGGGAAAGGTAATTATCAAAATCTTATTCAAATAAACTTCTTTTGATTGTTTACTTCATGATTAAACATATTTATTTAATTCCTATATTATTTCATATTTATTTTTATAGGGAATTCTATGAGATTCCATACAATTACATGGGATTATGGTATTCCATATTTCCAAGAATTAAAAGTTCAAATTTTCTTTGCTGAAATGTAATTTTCAGTCTACAATGGAATCCATTCATATTTTAGCACATGTTCTCTTTACATCTTTAAAATAATATCCTTTTAAAGAACACTTATTTGAAACAATACTTAGCAAAATTTGTTTAAAATAATATATTCTATTATTTTTCTTTTGTAATTTATATTATTCTCTTTGAATTCAAAACTGCTATGCTTTTAATGTTTATTAAACGTTAGACGTTAGTTATCATTAAATGTTAAGAAAACTCATTCTACATTTTAAAAATAATTAATACCGATCAGAGGTTGTTGTTGTTGTCGTATCCCTCATGGAAGGTGAGAATGTTTTTGATGGAGCACCCGTAGGTTGAAGTCTGACTTCTGCTCCGTGTAGCTGAAGAAGAAGGACAGTGCTTTCCGGGAGTAGTTTTAGGGAGAACCTGAAAACATTCCCACCAGGTAGTCCGACTATCGAGGCAAGATGCTGAACATCCCAAAAGTCATCGAGTCTCTTCTTTTTTGAAACAGTGTCGACAACAAAGTCGCCAGCGAAATGAAACTCCGCCCTAATGCTCACCAGCGGTGCTCGTTGCCATTTGAACCAAGAGTCAGGCACCAATAAGAGGTATTTACTCCTTTTACCAAACCGAAAGGAATTGTGCACTAAAAAAATGGAACAAATAAAAATTAATAAATAAAATAGATGTTTCTGAAGCGGAAAAAAAAAAAAAAAAAAATGGTATAGAGAGACCCATCAATCGGCGAGGCAATCATCACAGTCACCATCGAATCTCCTGGCTGCTGATAGCACCAACAGGTTCGAATTTGAATCTTCTTGCAAGCTAGATGAGCACGGTACCATTAGGCCGCGGAATAGGCCAAAACAGATGGAATCAAACAGAAAAACGTTAATGTAACGTTTTCAAACAACCTAAAAGTTAATGAAACTTTAATGTAACTTTTGAAAAAAAAGTAAACGTTAATGTAACGGTTTTCAGTTTGATTTCTTCCGTTTTGGACTATTCCGTGGCCCAGTGGTATCCTGCTCAGTAGCTTGTAAGAGGGCTCAGATTCAAACCTACTGGGCCTATCAGCAGCGAAGAGGTTCAATGGCGACTGTGATGATTGCCTCGCATCCATAAACAATTTGCCCGGTGATAGCCTTTTAGGTTTTATTCCTTACAACACGCAAATGCAGGATAGTGACTTGTAAATGTCCTCTCCTCATCGTTGGTGTACTGTTCGTGGAATATATAAATAGAACACCAGACCCACCAATGTTCAACAAAAAGAAATGGAAATAACATATTTGATTTAAATAATCTATTTGCAGATAATAAATATAATTGATTGTTTATAAAAGAACATTTCAATCATTTTGAAGATAAATTTTATTTCCAATAGCTATTACCTACTCATAATTAATAGGATTCATATTTCATATTTTATATTTAAGAGAATCGATCTGTTACTTAGTTCTTATCACTTTTTTTTAAACACACTCTGCAGAATTTTATTTGCGAGTGATTTTATAATTTTACTTATTATTTTTATAATTACATATACAGGGTGATTATAATTAAAGCCCCACTTTCAAAATGTTGTAAAAAAAAGAAACATTCGTCATAATGAGTTCAAATTTGAACTGAAGATGCTTGAAGAAGGGGAAAACCGTACAGCATAAAAAAAAAAGTTCCAAAGTATATTAATAGATTATTAAAGAAAGTGAATTCAGCTGCCAGTGATATTTTGAATCAAAACTACAACGTATTTGGCATGAGTTCCCCATTGAACCAACTGTAGTGTTCAATGTGCTTGATTGTTTCGTTTTTTTCACGGAAAAAATAACTTCAAAGTCATTCAACAGTTGTGACATTGTCCTGGAAAGCCCATCCACCACGGCAAGGTCATACCAAATTGGATGGGAAAAATCGGTGGAACATTTTTTTAATGCCGTACGGTTTCCCCCTTCTTCAAGTATCGACGGTTTGAATTTGAACTCATTGTGACGAGTGGTTTTTTTAACAGCATTTTTAAAGCGGGAATTTAATTATAATCACCCTGTATATTACATAATATAAATAATATTTCTCTGAAAACATTACAGAAAATTCTGAAGATATTTACGAATGTTTTAAATCTCTACAAAAGATCTTTAATAACCACTTAAGTGAACAATTTTCGTTTATTAAATTTCCCAGCAAATCCGCACTGACTTAGCAGTTATCGGAGCAATCCTGTCTATAAAAGGGGGATTCTATTATTTCAACTACTATAATGTCTCTAATAGTTATCGGCAATTTTTTATAGGGAAGAAAAGAGCCAACTGTTATGAGTAAATCTCCAGAGCTATAATGGAGCCCCATTGAAAGGCGATGAATGGATATTTGATCAGAGGAGTCTTGCGTGAGGTCTGGGTCTTTGTTGGCAAAATGGGCTCGTCAGCGAAGAATTGTTTCTTTGGAATTCTACAGCACGTACCAGCCATTGAGGTAATTGAGAATCCCCTTGCTATCAATGGGACCTTACTTATCGATAACAAATTTGATATCATTAAAATCTAACCAGTACTTTATTCCGGAATTTACGATGATTATTGAGAGTAAAATTTCATTTCTGTTACTTTCAATGCATTATAAAGTTTATTATTATGATAAACCAAATTTATTAATATTGTGGTTATATGGCACCGTATGCAATGACAGCAATGACCGTATGCAATGACATTTAAGCATGCACTTACCAGTCTGAGTTGCTTGCGCATATTTTTATATTCTTTCTATTGCTCTTAATATTTTGTATATTTCCTTTATATTCTTTATGTTATTCTTTATATTTATTATTCCTCTATTTAAAAGAAAGACACCCGCTGTATTTAAAGAATTAATTTTAAATTGAATAAAATTTCTCATTGAAATCACCAGATGGCGCTAGATGCCACCAAGTAGCAGCAGACAGACATGTAGGGCAGAAAATATAATACTCAAAATTTAAATAACTAAAATAAATAATAATTAGAATTTATTCGTAAATGTGAAAAAACTTTCGAACTCTAAATGTAATAATATTCAAGTAACTGTATACCTTACCGTTCTTACTAAAATCCGTACATATAATTTGATATCATTAAAACAACAGCAAATTTGATATCATTAAAATCTAACTCATACTTTACTCTGGAATTTGAGTTGCGTATTGAGAGTAGAATTTCATTTTTGTAACTTTCTGTGCAGTATAAAGTTTATTATTATGATAAAACAAATTTATTAATATTATATGTCACCATATACGATGACATCCATTTAAGCATCTCCTTGTCTGTCTGCGTTGCTTGCGTATATTCTTTATATTTTGCATATATACTTTTATTCTTTCTATTGTTCTTTGTATTTTATGTGTATCTTTTACGTTCTTTATGTTATTTTTTACATTTATTATTTCTCTATTTAAAAGAAAATCACTCGCTGTATTAAAGAAATAATTTAATGGAATAAAATTTCTAAATGAAGTCACCAGATGGCGTTAGATGCCACCAAGTAGCAGCAGACAGACACGTAGGGCAGATAGTGTAATAATTAAAATTTGAGGGAAAAAAAAATAAAAAAAAATCAATAATTAGAATTTATTCGTAAATGTGAAAAAAAACAACTTAAAAACTAAAAACTTTAGGACACTAAGTGTCATAATTTTTAAGTAACTGTACACCTCACTGTACGTATTGAAATTCAAACATACAAATATCAATTTATATACACACACATATATATATAACATTCAGGAGGCTACACAGTTCTCAATACGGGGAGGCAGGCATGAAATAAAGTAATGCAAATTATAAAAACAGTTATGAACCAGTATTACTTGGTTTCAATTCATAATATATGTTTTAATTCAGTAACATCTTTTAATGATTCAGATAAAT
Source organism: Caerostris darwini (assembly GCA_021605075.1). Taxonomy (NCBI): domain Eukaryota; kingdom Metazoa; phylum Arthropoda; class Arachnida; order Araneae; family Araneidae; genus Caerostris; species Caerostris darwini. Next base: position 76,687 of record BPLQ01012603.1, on the reverse strand, counting down.
TCTAAGAAGGTATTTAATAAATTACACACACACACACACATATATTATATATGTATGTATATGTATATCTTACAGTCCTATATTTTATAAAAATTTATGTATAAAAAATTATTATAATTTTTTTTAATAATAACTTTTACGAATTCTATTATTTATTATAATGACTTTTACAGAGTCATTATTATAAAGTTGTTGTAATTTATTTTTATAATCTAATTTTTTTTATAAAATATTGATATTGATACCATACATTACTTTTGTCTAGAAAGATACAGTTCCTTTTTAAATAAAACTGTTTAACTAGAATTCGTTAATTTTTAATCACATTTGAGGTGAAAATGAGAACGATTGGGATTAAAAAAATGAGATATATCACTTTTATAATTTTAACTAAGGTATTTTCCACTTTCACATAGACGAATATCCACATTTCCATACAGACAGAAAATTTTACTTTAAATAGCACATTTCAGTGGTTGAAAATATAATAAGAATGAATGTCATGTCGGTTTTCTCAGAAAAGGTTGAACCCCTTTTCTTATGCAACATGGAAGGATATTTCTTTTTGAGCTCACATGCATTGAATCCATTCTTAAAACACGTAAGTAATTCTGGTCACGTACCCTTTTTCCTGCAGACTTCAATACCTATTTTCCTACGGGCAGGTGAGAAGCCAGACAGTCAAATAAGTACTAAGAGTATCTGTTTATTGCTGCTCCATAGACAAAAACTTTTCAGATGACACTTTTCTTCAAAGCTATATTGAGTGGAACTATAAATTAATATTCATAGCAGTCACAATACTAACATGCACGCAATGAAGCAGTTACCTACAGTCAATACATCATATATACTGATTGTTATGGTGTCAAGATTGAAAATAGATAAATTGTGCAAAGAATTCTAAAATTTTAAAATAAAGGTTCCCTTAAAATATAATTTTATTAGGCTAGTTATCTCTATGATTACGGTAAAAATAGTGTCAATGTCTTGAATCGACTTTTCGCGTGTTCCTCAGTTTTTGTCTTTTCACATAACATGAGCTTTTAGTTTTGCAAAAGGTTTTTTATTTTTTTCTCTATTTAACATCGGGGTAAAATACATGTTGAACACGAGGTCATTTGCGGATAGAAAGGTGGTGGATGATTTTTTCATTTTGTTTTCAGTATATCAACCATGAACCATTAATGGAACATATATTGAACTATTCATGAATCATCTACTTCCTACAGAGTTGTATCAATGGAGGGTATTACTGTCGTCAAGGCAGTAGGATTCAGGAAGAATTTTCATGCTTAATCCACGTTTCGAAATTCAGAAAACTCCCAAATTAGATATCCAATAATCTATGTCAAATGGCTCACAGGTTTCGGGTTCGAGTCCCGGCGGTGCCATGGATGTTTGTTGTCGTTCGGAATCCACTTTAAACCGTAGGTCCCGGTCTAACAGGATCGTAGAGTGTTGTGGGGGCATTGTTACTCCGCATCCGCGACTATCTTCAAGTTACACGCGCCCCCTGGGTAATGCAAAGTGAGTAACGTCTGTGCAGCGCTTGCCTTAAGGCATCCAAGACCAAGCTGTCTATGTGTTTGTCAGATGCATTAGAAAGAAAAAAAAATGTCAAATGGCCTGTCTTAAGTTTTACATAGATTGCTGGTTTTCTGTCCTAATTGCTTTGTATCAACGTTCCCAATGAGTGCCTATTTAGCTAGAATTACTGTAATCAATTGTTATCCATTTCATTTGCTATTAACTAAGTAGTTAGCTTGAATTGCCGAGGTCGATTACAAATAGTTAACTTCAATTGCTGTAGTTGATTTCTATTATTTAGTCAGCTTAAATAGCTGTAGATTTAATTGTTGTAGTCGATTGCTATTAGTTAACTTGAATTGCCGTGATTGCCATTTTATTTTTATTTGATAGTCAGCTTAAATTTCTGTAGTCTATGCTTATCATTTAGTTAACTTGAATTGTTGTAGTCGATTTCTGTTAATTAACTCGAATGGTTATAGTCGATTATTATTAGTTAGTTTGAATTGCTGTAGTCTATGGCTGTTAGTTAGTTAATTTGAGTTGCTGCAGTCTATTGCTATTAGTTAATTTGAGTTGTTGCAGTCTATTGCTATTAGTTAGATTGAGGTGCTGAAGTCTATTTCTATTAGTTAGGTTGAGTTGCTGCAGTCTAGCTTTATCATAATAAGAGACAAATCTTTATCACATTAGAGTATAATTTTATTGTAGTGGATTACAAATTTATTAAATTGGGATCTAACTTTATTATATTGAGGTCCATTTTTATTATACTAAGGGATAAATCTTTATTATATTGGTGTCTAAGTTTATTATATTCGTATTGAGGTCAAACTTTATTATACTAAGGGATAAATTTTTATTATATAGGGGTACAACTTTTATTATAAGAGTATCACTTTTCCAGAAAAGACAGAAAAATAATTTCTTAGAGAGTTTATTTAAATAGGAAACTAATGAATGATTAAAAACCAATGCGAAGAAAATAAGAAAAACACAAACACTAAAAACTATTGAAAAATATTGTTGAAATAAAACTAAAATTATGAATCATACAGTAAAATCAATAAAGGACACGTAAAGATTTAATTTCATTGAATTATCTAAAAAAATTCTAACAAAAATTCATATATTTAACTGTAACTTTGTTGTTTATTAAAAATGAAAATACATCATGGAATTTCACTCACTAAGCAAGCTTATTTCACTATCTCTTGACCTATTAAATGCACTGTATATGACCTTCAAAACCATATCAACAAAAGATTTTACTTCTTTAGCATAAATATTTGTTGTTTGATATTTCTTGAAAGCAAGAATATAAAATCATGATACAGTTGTGCTTAGGTAAAAGGTATTTTCTGAAAACCTGTCAACCTGAAATGATGAAAAATGCTTCCAATGCTTCGCAAAATAACCCATTTTTTTCTTAAAAAAAAGAGGAAAAAGACCAGATCGTTTCATCAAGGTGTTAAAAACTTCCCCAACATCTCGCACAGCTTGGCCCTGGTGGCGGACATACATCGTTTTGAAAGATGGACCCCGAAAGAGCGGGCTCTAGGGCTGCCTGCTTTGTATGCAGCCTGAACCTTTTGAATCATGGGCAAACTTACTCTGGAGGGTGAATAAATAAAGAAGATGGATTGATTTTGTTGCTCGTGTCGCAAATTTATTTATTAATGGAATGAACACGGTGTTTTGAGAGGAAAAAAAGTGAAAATGAAGCATCTCCATAAAGCATGGTTTTCGGTGAAGGGAATGTAAATGAAGAATGCACGTTTTGCTTAGCGAAATTGCGTGACGTATGTTTCCATTTTTAATAAGCAACAAAGTTACAGTTAAATTTTTGAATTCTGGCTAGAAATATCTTAGATAATTAAATGTAATTTAAACTTTACGTTTCCTTAATTTATTTTACTATAGGATTCCAGATTTTATTTTTTATTGTTATTTCCATTAATAAAATAAGAAGTTCTTGATATAATTACTCATACAATTTAAAAATTTTAAATATTGGATTTAATTTGTCATTTGTCTTTATTATTGCATATTCATATTTGATGCCCTGAAAATTTAACTATAAACTATATACCCTAAACTTAAAACTATATATCTTTAAGATATAAGATTCTGCATATTTTGCTTAAATACTGCATTGCTATGTAACGTTATAAAATAAATTCAATATCTTTAAGGACAAATATTCAAAGTGGAATAAAGATGGTGTTACATCTTATTTTATTCATTTTATATTAATAATTATTTAATAAAGTGTAAAATTAAATCTGTATATTTTAAAAAAATAACTAAATTCTGCATATTTAAAAATTAAATTAAATAAAATCAAATTCTGAATATTTTGTTTAAATATTGAATTGCTGTGTAAAACAAATCAACTAATTCTTTTTAGGATAAATATGTAAAGTGGAATTAAATAACGACTTTTTTTATTAGATTGCCTTTCATTCATTATATATTAACAATTAATCATCAAGATATAAAACATAAATAATAAAACAGTAAATACATAAAAAAATATCCACAGGTGGGACCATTGATAAGTTTGTTCAACGTTTTCAACCCTTTTGAGTAACCGTTCAATTTTTCATACATTAGTGATAATTTTTATTTAAATCAAGCCCCAATGGTAATGTATAGGAAGGTCTCAAGTTGAAATCTGATTACAGAATATGTTTCAGAAATCACAAGTTTCAACGATGAAAAGCCCTAATAGAGATTTAGATAACGTTTATTAATGTCTCGCAGCGACTGTCTGGGTTTTTGATGGGAGTATTCTGAATTCCCTCCTCAATGAAAGTGTCTTCCAAATGAGACACTCTCCCTAGACGGGTTTAGTTTTCTCTATAAGTCATATTGCAAACCAATTTACAACCTTCATTAACTCGTTTGTTCGTCTGTGAGGCGTTTGCGGTATACATAAGTGGAACACGATCTCCATTGTATAGCAAGCAGAAATGATGGTTTAACCATTAATCATGAATTTATTATTGAAGGGAAAGAATCTATAATAGCGAATGTTTCTAAGTAAAAGAAGAAAGGACTGCTAGAATATGCTAGTAATGACAGTTTTGTTAGAATATATTAGTAATTTCGGTAAAATCGCAGAATAAGTGCCGTTGGAATTTGGCATCAAAAATTCTTTTCGCCAAGTCCATCAAATAACGGGTTGCAACTATAAGTGAAGTGAATTGCAAACATTACAAGAAACTAGTATTACCACATTTGGTGACTTTGCACTCAGTTGGCGCCAAAAAGTCACCAAATCCCAATGGCCATGTTTAGTTTGTCATGTTCTTTTATTTGAATTGAGCACCTCTAGTATAAATGATCTATTTATGAGGTTATAATAAATATGAAAGGTAATAATTAGCATAGATAGCAGAATTTTTTCTTAGAACTCTTGCTTATATACTGTAATACAAAATCAAAAAATTTCTATTATTAATTTGTTTTCTGAAAGAAAATTTTATAATTATTTATTATACCCTTTTTTAAGCTTTAATTTATATATCCATAAAACTAACATTTTATGTTGGTTCATTTTCAAAAGGGGGCATTGCAATACATTTCATGGAAAGTTTTATATACTTGTGTCATCTACTCAGAGAGAAAAGGATGACACCAGAAAACGCGATGTCCGGAACAGCTTGCGAACGATTCTTCCGAATGACACTTGGCAAATCCCTCGAGAGGACAGAAATAAATGATGATCGAGGACCCCGGATAAAATTCGGGACTCAAAGATCACTGGAGGACACACCCATTGGGATGTTCCGCATGAACGGAGACGCTATAACTCAAAGGAGGATCTTCCGGAATTAGTCGCTCAAGTGCATGGGCCTTGAAGCAGAACTAAGTATGGCATAATTGTTTAATTCCATTTTAAATGTCATAAGGAACGATAATTTTAAATTCAAAAAAGAATTTTAAATGCTACTAAATACTTATAAGAAAAATAGGTTGAGAATGGAACTAAATAATTATGAGTTACTTAGTTCTGCCTCAAGGCCAAATTAAATGTACAAGATCCTTTTTTGATTTATAGCATCTCTGCATCGAAGAAATGGCTTAAATCCTAATCATGTTCCATTGATTGAGTAATAGATACTTTTTTTTTTTTATAAGAAAAGGTTTGTTGAGATTTCTAAATTAAAAAAGTAGATGTGTTTATTGATTAAGATATAACAAGTATAACATCTGATAACATTAAATTTGGACGTAAGAATACATATTTTAGAACTACATTTTGCATAACTACACTAAAGAATCTTTTAGTTATTACTATTGACTGTTTATATTTGTCCAGTGTTCTTTCCTTGCTATTAAATTAAATAAAAAATTGATGCGTTCATTAGTTATGCCTTAAAATATATAACTCCAGATAGCTGCAATTTCTGGAGAGAAATTATTTTAGAATTATTTTTTCATGACTCTACAAAAGAATATTTTAGTTTTAGGACTTTTCTGAAATATAGTGAAAAAAAAGTAGGAATTGACTTTAAAAAATTATTTTTTATATTACTTGTTTAAGCTTTAATCTATATACCTATAAAATTAACATTTTATATCTGTTCGTTTTCAAAACAGAGACATCGCAATACATTTCATGGAAAGTTTCACATACTTATGACGTCCTCTTAGAGAAAAGGATGATACCAAAAGACGAGATGTCCGGAACAGCTTGCAAACGATTCTTCCAAATGACACTTGGCAAATCCCTGGAGAGGACGGAAATAAATGATGATCGAGGACCCCGGATAAAATTCGGGACTCAAAGATCACCAGAAGATCACTGGCGAACACACCCATTGGGATGTTCCGCATGAACGGACAGGATTCGGGATTTAAGTCATTTCTCCGAGCTATAACTCAAAGGAAGGATCTTCCGGATTTAGCCGCTCAAGTGCATTGGCCTTGAAGCAGAAGTAAGTATGGAATAATTGTTTAATTCCATTTTAAATGTTACAAGGAATGATAATTTTAAATGTAAAAAAAAAGAATTTTAAATGGTACTAAATACTTCTAAGAGGAACTGATTGAGAATGGAATTAAATAATTATGTGTTACATAGTTCTACCTCAAGGCCTATGTACTCTCCCAATTAAACCCTTAAAATCCTTTTTTGATTTATAGCATTTCTGTCTCAAAGAAAGGGCTTAAATCCTGAATCTTACTCGATTGAGTAATAGATAATGTTTTTTATATGAAAAGGTTTGTTGGGGTTTTCAAATTAAACAAGTAGATATGTTTATTGATTAAGATATAATAAGTACAAAACCTGATAAGAATAAATTTGGGAGTAAGAATATTTGTTTCAGAACAACGTTTTGCATAATTCCACTAAAGAATCTTTTAGTTATTACTATTAGCTCTTTATATTTGCCATGTGCTCTTTTTTGTTATTAAATTAAATAAAAAAATGACGCGTTCACTAGTTATGCCTTAACAAATATAACTCCAGATAGCTGCAATTTGTGGAGAGGAATTATTTTTGAATTATTTTTGATGATTCCACAAAAGAGTATTTTAGTGTTATTCCTGTTAGTTCTTTATATTTGCCATGTGATCTTGTGTTATGCGTTCTTTTTTTCCTGTAAATAAAGAAAAAAAATTCATTTGTTTATTGGTTATGCAGTAACAAATTTTATATAACTCCAGATAGCAAAAATTTGGATGAGAAAAGACTTGTTTTAGAATTATTTTTTCATGACATCATAAAAGAATATTTTAAAGTTATTCCTGTTAGTGTTTTATATTTTTCATGAGTTCATATGAGTTTTTTAATATACGTTTAAATATAATATAATGGTTAACAATATTTGAATATTTGAGTTTTCCTATGAGTTCTTCAACGAGTCTTTTTTGTAAAAAAAAAAAAAAAAAAAAGGTTTTGCTGACGTTTTTAAATTAAACAAAAAATTGAAGTGTTTATTTGTTAACTATTATAAGTACAATGCAGGATTACTGCATATGTTCTTGTCAGTTTATATTTGTCAATTTGTGGGGTTGCTAATTTAATTATGCTTACCATAATATAATTGAAAAGAACAGTTTTAATTTTACAATGGATGGTACTGAAAATTGTATTCGTATGATTAAATACTTCTGTATATTCATAATACCTGCCTTCAGGTTTAAATGCAAATATTCACGTGAAAGTAAATAATAACTGTTGCCACGGTTAATGCTTAACAATATTTTAATTTAAAACACCAAATAATAACTTTAGTTCAACTTAGTACGTGTCAAATTTTCCTGCCATGCATAAGTGAACCTCATCATTTAACGTCATATCCGTTTCGTTATCATTCTCTATTTCGTAAGTACGTAAGCTTAGAAGTCCTTTCACTTTAAAAAAATAATAAATTACTAAATTTTCAATAAATTTCAAATTTTGATTACATGTAACGGATTTTATATATTGTTTAATACAATCTGAAATTTTTTTTTTTCGCAAAATGAACATTTAATTTATTTGCAAAAAGTGAAAGTAAATTAAGTGAATGATATTGGAAGGTATATATGATACTTTTTGCAACTAATTAATTTTTGAAAAGAAATTTTCGTTTTAAGACTATTTAGTGACCAACTAATTCTTTTTTTGACAAATTACAATTTGTTAATCTAATTTTTTAATTTTTAAATCTAAGAATTCTTATTGCAGTTAAGCAGATGTACCAAATTGTACCACTTAAAATTTTTAAGATGTTTAGGACATTTAACTAAGGTAACCAATTACCAATCTCGATATTTTATCGAAATATTTTGTATTTTATAGTTTACCAGAAATATAGTTAATAAAGCGTTTTTTTTTTTTTTAGAGCAACTAAAGAATACATTACGAGCTTCTATGTAAAAGAAGTGTTCTATGTAAGCAATTTTCTTTATATAACAACAGAAGTTTAATTTAGTAATTTATTAAGATATATTAACAAAATAATATCCTTGCAACATATATGGCACTTTTTAAAACTAATTAATTTTTGAAAAAAAATTTCGATTTAAGACTATTTAGTCACCACTAATTCTTTTTTATGACAAGTCACAATTTGTTATACCATTTTATTAATTTTTAAATCTAAGAATTCTTATAACAGTTAAACAGATGTACCAAATTTCCACACTTAAAATTTTCGAGACATTTAGGACATTTAACTAAGATAACCAATTACCAATCTCGCTATTTTATCGAATATATCGAATTATTTTTTATTTTACCGTTTTATCTGAAATATAGTTAACTAAGTTTTATTTTTTTACAGCTACTGAAGAATACATTACTAGCTTCTATGTAAGAAATTTTCTTTATATAAGAACAGAAGTTTAATTTAGTAATTTAATAAGAAATACTAACAAAGTAATATCCTTGCAGCATTTTGAATCATTATTCTAGACAAACTAACAAAACATAACCTTAGGAAACAAATTTAAATGAGCATGGAGCTTTGTATTACAGTTCACGATTTGTTTCAGTTGATTACTAGTTTCCATTAGAAGATAAATTGGATTTCTTTCTTACTCACTTAAACCAATTTTATTTTTATTCATTATTATGTATGTAAGATTCAGTACTGAAATTTATTTAGTTGTGATTTCGAAAATGCATATTTTGTCAGAAATACCTAATGATTAATTTAAATGTAAATATTATTTCTTTAAATTATATTCTGGAGGTTTTATTTTTAAATTAATTTAGCTTGAAACTATTTATTATTCCTCATTACGTATTCGTATAACTTACATGACATTTAATTACGAAAAAAATGCGAATGTAAAAATTTTAAGATATCTCAGACTTATTTAAAATATTTAAATAATTGACATAAAAACCCCACAATAATCAATTCATATTTTGAATAAAATGGAGATTTCCCCCTGTTGTTTAAATTCATGTTTAGGATATCTAAAATGGATTGAAACGGATAATGATATCAAAATACTTTTATACAAAAACTGTAATATTGATTTCAAATTATTTTAGGTTTTAAGATAATTTGTTTCTCATTTAAAAGAAATCATCATTAAAATTTGTATTTTTTTATTTTGATAAAGATTTCAGTGCATTAAAATATCTCAAAATATCTTTTATTATCTATGTTCTCTGAAAATTTCTTGAACAGAAAATTAGTAAAACGATTTTGTAGAGGACAAAAGAATTGTGATTATAAAAGAGTTCCGTTTGTGATTAAAAATAGAACACTGATTGAATATTTTTTGAAATAACTATTAAGAAATAAAGAAAAAAGTTTTTTAATTGAAAACAGCAAACAACAACAAAATAGTCTTAACAACAAAAGTCTATCTATCAACAACAAAATAGTCTTAATGTGTAGTGACAGTGTTGCTAAAATTAGCAAGAAATTGGCCGCAAGCAATATCGAGAAAAATATCAAAATGAGGATCTAGTAAAATATCTTAAATGGTGTTTGTTGACAACGCAGATTATTCAAATAATAATTACAAAGAATGTAATCAGAAGATATTTTCAAGAGTATATAAGCAACCATGTGTATAATGTTTATTTTTATGTTGCCACAACAAGGTATACAGAAAATGATGCTTCGAATAACATTTTTAATATACAAAGTATTTTTAAAATGCTTTTATTAAAAAATTTAAATATTGTATAATAATGCAAATTATCTTTTTCTTTTGAATTTTGATAATTTTACAGTAAATAAATGTTTTTTTCTGTTATCAATTTGATAAGCTGAGTTTTGCTGTGGAATGTTTGATAAATAAATACTAAATTTATGAACAATTATTAAAAAGGGTGCTGCTTTTACTGTGAAGTTTAATATGCCTAGAGTCGGGGTAATATATGTCTAGTTTTTAATAAATAAATATTTAGAACTATTTTTTTTTATAAATATATACTAAATTTGTGGAAAACTTTTAAAAAAGGTGCTGTGATTTACTGTGAAATTTTAAGTGTCTATAGGTTAAGTATTAAGAGAGATTTTAAGGAACTTTTGTTCAAATCTCCCGGAAAATCAATGAGAAGACTATCTGGCTAAGAGGAAATTTTGTACGGAACATGCCTATGCATTGTGAAAAAGCTGAAATTTCATACTTGGGATTTGATTATATATTTGAATATAATTTGATATCGTTTAAGTTAAATTAATTTTTTCATCCCGGATTTTTCTCTTTAAAAACTATTAATGAAAAAAAGAAAAAATACCTCACAACTTATGAAATATTTTGAGTAAAACTTTGCTTAAAAACGCCTGAGTTTAGTAAGCATGTTCTGATCACAATTTTCATGAAAAAAATTGAAATTTTTTATTGCTGCATTTTAAAGCTAAGACCATTAGCTTTCGAAATAAGTTTTGAATTTGTTTCTAGTCGAAAACGGATAATATTAAGATAGTATTGTTGGTTAAACAACTGTATTAGGCATCAAGATATAGCAATTAAACCATCAAATATTAAGATACTAAATAAATACATTTAAAACTTTAAGTTGAATTTTTAGCGTAACTATATTTTTTTGCAACACCGCCGAACGATAGCAGGCATAGGTGTTATAATACTTTTTAGAATCTAATGAAATGTTACTTCGTCTTTTTAATGACGTTACATAATCATTGAACCAAATGATTTTAAATATATTCGTTATTAAGAGATGAATGATTGGCATTTTTGTTAAAAACATTACTTTTTTTTTTTTTTTTGCAAATGAAGCGATTGGCTGTAACTCAGCTATACTTTAGAACAAGGGTGGCCAACCCAAATGTTCTGATGCCACTTTGGAAATGCATCATAACTCAGTGGGCCTCATATAAAATTATATATCCCAATATTAGATTTAGATCAACTATAGACATTTCTTGGAGTGAAAAATTGAAACATAATAAGTTACTATTTTTATGTTTATTATTCTTCTTACATGTAAACATAGATAATATAATAATAATGATACTAAATGCACATTGTAAAGAAATATATAACACTAAAAATGAAATATAAAAAATATATAAGTATAAACGAAATAAAAAAAGTGAAATCATTCAAAAATATTTATTTTACTAATGTGATATCTGTTTCTCCACTCTTTCACTTAGCTTTTGCAAATTGATCTCAATTTGGGTATTGGCATATCGTAATGGGTGTTGCAGGTTAGCGTCCATTATGTTTGAGAGTGTTTTGTGTTGGGCCAATTTCATTTGCAAAGAAAAAAAAAAAAAAAAAAAAAAAACCCGATCTGCAGCTGTAAGTTGAACCAAAAGCGCTAAGAACTGGATTGCTCTGTTATCAACAATTAACCGTGCATATCTAGGGATGGTCACTGCGGTCACTTAAAGTGAAACATAGAAACTGTTATATCAGATGGTTCCAGATGAGCGCGCATCATGAGTTCGCAGTATATAATTTAATTATTTTGCGTACTCATAAATAAAACACGTAATATCTGTCATATATGCGCAAGAATATTGCTTTAAAATTAAAGTTCATTTTTTCTCATCATTTCGACAGTTAATTTTTGAATATAGGGATGCACACGCAATGTATTTTCACTACTTTGGTCATTATAAAATAAATATATTTTGAAAAAGTGTGGTACATCTCACAGGGTGGAAAGATATTCATTCGGACCGCGGGTGGGCCACCCCTTCTTTAGAATATTATAAACCTTTAAATTCAATGCATGTGTAATGGATGCATGTCTACTTTTATGCAAGTAAATGCGATACGTTCAACATACTTTTAATTAGTAGTATTTACGTAAAATCTAAAAACGCAATTCTATTAATTTTTGTAAACAAAATATATTTCTGAATATATTTTAATTTTCTTGTTTGCAATGCTTTGTAAACTAATTTAATACAATCCTAAAAAAATTTTCATAAAACATTATTTTTTATTATTTAATGTCATAAAAATATCGTGTTGCTGTTAGTTGTGCTCAATTAAACATTTGGACAAAATTTTAAACTGAATGAAATTCTAACTCATTATTTTTACATATATACTCTCTTTATAAGAAATTGAAAAGATAAAGGACACTATTTCTCACGATTTCAAAGAACCTCCAGGTGTAATCCAAGAAAGTATCGGATTGCGAAAATCTTTCCTTTTTTGTTGCAACAGTGCTTTAAGAGGCCAAGAAACTTTTTTCAATCACGCTTAGAATTTATATTCGAAGTTCCAACGAACCTGAAAAAAAAAAGATTCAGGTTCGTTGGAACTTCGAATATAAATTCTGCGAAGCAGTTGTAGCGAGGCTCCAACTACGAAGGCTTATCTCTGACAGGAATCTTGGTTGGCCAATACAAAGACTAACAAATGTGGAGTTTTACTTATAAAAACGCAATCTATGTTTGTATACTTTCCACCACAAAAAAAGAAAAAAAGAAAAACGGTCTTAACGGGAAATCTTAAAGAAAGATTTTGCTCTTCCTGGATAGTTTTTTTCTTGAACTACTTTGAACAAAATAAAATATACCACAGATGAATAGCTTCTAGAAAAGATGGATTGGTTGTATGGAAAAAAAATATTGTTCAAATTTATTGGACACATATGTTCCGGAAAATGTTTAATACATTATTTTTTGCTATCTTATCATCACTTTCTATAACAGTGTAGATCACCACTTTTTGGATGGAAAAGAATTACAAACGCAAGGATAAAAATAATGAAAACTAGATAAATTCAATGATGTAGTAAATTGATTTACGTATAACTCTGTACGTTTCTTTTTGTCCGTCTATGAAAACAACGAATTTAAAATAGTCATTATTTATTTTATTAGAAAATTTAAAAAAATTAACGAGGAAATAGTTAACAAAACGCAATAATTCCAATATTGGTACAAACAAATTTACATTATAAAGTACGTCGACTTATGTTGGTGAGAAGCAGCCACACTATATAGCATTTTTGCATCTTATTTTAACGGAATATTAAAATTTAATATATAAATTAAGTTCTCATTTTCTGAAATATGTTTTCCTTTTTGAAATATTTTCCACGAAAATCAAATGTATATTTTTTATTTTTAAAAAATCACTATTGTTAATATGTAAACATTTATATTAGATTGAATATCTCGGTTCTTTGAAATACATTCAATGAGAAATTTTTTTTTAAATACTTGTTGCAAAAAATTATTTTATGTTCGAACATTGGATTCCTAATTTTACTCAAACACACGCTAATTATAAACACCGAAGACATAATTCAAATGTAAAACAATATTGGAAAAGCAACCCAAATGATGGAAAACAACTATGGAAAGAATTTATACACCTGTTCTTTTAAACTGAACGAAATTCTAACTCATTATTTCTACATGTATATTCTCTTTACAAGAAATTGAAAAGATAAAGGACGCTATTTCTCACGATTTCAAAGAACTTCCAGGTGTAATCCAAGAAAGCATCAGATTGCCAACATCTTTCCTTTTTTGTTGCAACAGTGCTTTAAGAGGGCAAGAAACTTTTTTCAATCACGCTTAGAATTTATATTCGAAGTTCCAACGAACCCGAAAAAAAAAAGATTCAGGTTCGTTGGAACTTCGAATATAAATTCTGCGAAGCAGTTGTAGCGAGGCTCCAACTACGAAGGCTTATCTCTGACAGGAATCTTGGTTGGCCAATACAAAGACTAACAAATGTGGAGTTTTACTTATAAAAACGCAATCTATGTTTGTATACTTTCCACCACAAAAAAAGAAAAAAAGAAAAACGGTCTTAACGGGAAATCTTAAAGAAAGATTTTGCTCTTCCTGGATAGTTTTTTTCTTGAACTACTTTGAACAAAATAAAATATACCACAGATGAATAGCTTCTAGAAAAGATGGATTGGTTGTATGGAAAAAAAATATTGTTCAAATTTATTGGACACATATGTTCCGGAAAATGTTTAATACATTATTTTTTGCTATCTTATCATCACTTTCTATAACAGTGTAGATCACCACTTTTTGGATGGAAAAGAATTACAAACGCAAGGATAAAAATAATGAAAACTAGATAAATTCAATGATGTAGTAAATTGATTTACGTATAACTCTGTACGTTTCTTTTTGTCCGTCTATGAAAACAACGAATTTAAAATAGTCATTATTTATTTTATTAGAAAATTTAAAAAAATTAACGAGGAAATAGTTAACAAAACGCAATAATTCCAATATTGGTACAAACAAATTTACATTATAAAGTACGTCGACTTATGTTGGTGAGAAGCAGCCACACTATATAGCATTTTTGCATCTTATTTTAACGGAATATTAAAATTTAATATATAAATTAAGTTCTCATTTTCAGAAATATGTTTTTCTTTTTGAAATATTTTCCACGAAAATCAAATGTATATACTTTTATTTTAAAAAAATCACTACTTTTAATATGTAAACATTTATATTAGATTGAATATCTCAGTTCTTTAAAATACATTCAATGAGAAATTTTTTTTAAAATACTTGTTGCAAAAAATTATTTTATGTTCGAACATTGGATTCCTAATTTTACTCAAACACACGCTAATTATAAACACCGAAGACATAATTCAAATGTAAAACAATATTGGAAAAGCAACCCAAATGATGGAAAACAACTATGGAAAGAATTTATACACCTGTTCTTTTAAACTGAACAAAATTCTAACTCATTATTTCTACATGTATATTCTCTTTACAAGAAATTGAAAAGATAAAGGACGCTATTTCTCACGATTTCAAAGAACTTCCAGGTGTAATCCAAGAAAGCATCAGATTGCCAACATCTTTCCTTTTTTGTTGCAACAGTGCTTTAAGAGGGCAAGAAACTTTTTTCAATCACGCTTAGAATTTATATTCGAAGTTCCAACGAACCTGAATCTTTTTTATGTAGCGAGGCTCCAACAGCGAAAGCTTATCTCTGACAGGAATCTTGGTTTCCCAATACAAAAGACTAACAAATTCCAGAGTTTTACTTATAAAAACGCAATCTGTGTTTGTATACATTCCACTGAAAAAAAAAAAAAAAGAAAAACGGTCTTAACGGGAAATCTTAAAGAAAGATTTTGCTCTTCCTGGGTAGTTTTTTTTTCTGGAATTACTTTGAACAAAATAAAATATACTACAGATGAATAGCTCCCGGAAGAGATGGATTGGCTGTATGGAAAAAAAAATATTGTTCAAATTTATTGGACACATATGTTGCGAAAAATGTTTAATACATTTTTTTTCAATCTTATCATCACTTTCTATAACAGTGTAAATCATCAATTTTTGAAGGGAAGAGAATTTCAAACGCAAGGATAAAAATAATGAAAACTAGATAAATTCGATAATATATTTAATTGATTTATATGTGCCTATGAACTTCTCTTTTTGTCCGTCTATAATAACAAGGAGTTTTAATTAGTATAACTATCCTCATTTATTTTGTTATTAGAAAATTTAAAAAATTTAACATTGAAATATTCAATAAAATATAATTGCAATACTATAGGAAACAAATCTACAATACATTGCATTTTTACACGACATTTTAAATGGTGTTAAAATTTAGTATACGAATTAAGGTCTCATTTCGTGAAATATGTTTTTCTTTTTCAAATATTTTCAACTAAATAATATATATATTTGATTTTTAAGAAATCTCTAGTGTTAATATGTAAACATTTATATTAGATTTTAATATGTAAAAATTTATATTAGATTGGATATTTCAATTCTTTGAAACACATTCAGTTTTCTTAAATGCTTGTTGCAAAAGATTATTTTGTGTTTGAATGTTGTATGGCTAATTTAATTCATGCGCACATTAATTATAAAGATCGAAATTTAATTCAAATTTAAAACAATATTGGAAAAACAATCGATTAAAAAAAACAAATGGAAGAATTTATAAATCAGATCTTTGTAACACATTCGGTGTGAAACACTTAATTAAATACGTGTAGCAAAATTTATTTTGTGTTATAGATGACGTACAAAATTTCATCTTAGCCAGATAGTCTTCTCATTGATTTTCCGGGAGATTTAAACAAAAGTTTCTTAAAATTTTTTATGATATCTTATTCCATTTTAGGCTTACCACTTCACAACCTCCTAAAGTTATCCATTTCTTTCAAGTCCTGCACAACTTTCAAATCCCAGGTATGACATTTCAGCTTTTTCACAGTGCATAGCCATGCTCCGTACAAATTTCCGTCTTAGCCAGATAGTCTTCCCATTAATTTTCCGGGAGATTCGAACAAAAGTTCCTAAACATTTTTTATGATCTATTATTCCACTTTAGGCTAACCACTTCCCAATCTCTTCAAGTCCAACGAAAACTTTCACTTTATAAGCACAACAATATGACAGCAGATCTGTGTAAGCACAACTTTATAAGTATATACTTGCATTGATATTAGATATTAGTTATAGAAAGTGATTGATTGCAGTTTTATCGTTTTTTAGATTATACGATTTAATGATAACGAGCAGTAATGCATTAAATTTTTCATTATGGTATGTAAAAAAAAGATTGTGTCCGAATTAAAAATACGATCTTCTAATTCATAGAAAATGTAGTTATGCTCTACAATTTATTCAATTAAATCTGTATTTACAGATATATGTTGTAGCATTCCCCCCTGAATGAGCAGTAGCACTTCTCAGGAGAGAGGAATGTATATTTTTAACAAGTACATAATAACAATATATCACTCAAATTTGACAGCATATGAGCAGTGTTGTGGATAGTTATATCACATGCAATTAGTATTTTGTACTGATGAGAACAACCTGTCACTCAAATCTGATATAAGATATTCGATATGATTAATGAGACTCATAAAATTAGCGAATGTCTGGGAGATCTTCATAAGTCGAAACAATTGCAGACGGAATATTGACTACACCATAAGTTGTTACATCGTGATTGGTGATAGATCATAACTGAGAAAGTGTCTACTCCAATGAGAAGTGAGGGAGGTGAACCCCCCTTGATGGATTTTTTTAAAGGAAAGTTTTTAGAGAACAAGAAAGAGAGTTCTGCAACGAGTCGACAAAAAGTGATGTCTTTGCTTTTTCTCGGAAGTGACTAAATAGGCCGGGATTTCCGTCTGTTTCAAAGTGAGCTCCTTGCAATTTTTTGTGATTGTGTTTACGCCGTGTAATAATTAAGGTCTGCCGCAGGTCTGATGAAATAGATTCGTAGTCAACTTGAGAACTCTGAATATTTCTGTCCTTTCAGTGAACTGCAGTTTTGAATCAAATTATCGTTAATTGTCATTTTTTTGTAAATCGAGTTCTGAATATATACATACACTGGTGTGCAAAACTTAAGCAACAATGTAAAAATTTAGCAGATAGCCATGAAATTGCAGAAAAGGAGGTCTGGAGATCAGTACAATGAACACGTAAGTCAGTAGAAAAATCATGCGTATGCAAATATCAGGAACGAAACGTCGGAGGTGACGTGAGCGTACGCAAAACGCGTGATGTCGGCGTGCGCAGCTCAACAGTAGAATAAAAGGAAGGACGGAGACACAATTCAACATATTCGCTGCAAGTGCCAGTGAGTCAGTTCGTGAAATATGGCTAGAAGGAATCACCTGGACGACTTCACACGTGGAAGAATGATCGGAAAGCTGGAGGAGGGGCGTACTGTCACCAGTGTAGCTGTAGAGTTCGGAATCAACAAAAGTGTCGTTTCGCGCGCTTGGAAAGCGTTCCAAACCACAGGTACAGCTGTTAGAAAGGTTGGTGGTGGCCGCCCGAAGAAGACAACTGCAGGGGATGACCGATATATCGTCCTGCAGGCGAAAAGAGGCCGACAGCAATCAGCAAGCGCCATTGCTTAGCAACTCTGTACAGCAACGGAGCGACAAGTGTCGCGGTTTACTGTTACCAAACGCCTTCACAAAGTGGGCCTATTCGCCCGCCGTCCTGAACGGCCTCCCGTTGAAAGTTGGCCGCCGACGCCACCGTTTACAATGGTGCAGAGAGCACAAAAACTGCACAACTGATCAATGGAGTCGTGTCCTCTTTACGGATGAGAGTTGGTTCTGCACCAGAAGAGATTCTCGACGCGTTTTGATTTGGAGAGAGGTCGGGACCCGGTTTTATCCCAGTAACCTCAAGGAAAGACACTGTTATGGTGGTTCTGGAGTTCTTGTCTGGGGAGGCATTTTGCTGAACGGGCGAACTGAGCTCCACGTTTTCGACAGAGGGTCTGTAACCGGGGATCGCTATTATGAGGGGGTACTCCTTCCCCATGTGCGTCTGTTCCGAGGTGCCATTGGCCCAGACTTCATTTTTATGGATGACAATGCCCGGCCGCATCGGACTCTTGCTGTTGAGGAGCTACTGGAAAGTGAAGATATCACTCGAATGGATTGGCCAGCGTACTCCCCAGATTTAAATCCCATCGAACATGTGTGGGATGCTTTGGGGAGACGCATTGCAGCACGCTTACGTCCTCCGGAGAACACCCAACAATTCAAACAGATGCTGATTGTTGAATGGGCACTCCTACCGCAAGAAATGTTGCACCAGCTGGTTCTGAGTATGCGGAGACGGTGCGAAGCAACCCTTGCAGGGGGGCATATCCCATATTAAGGAACATCTGGTTGTTGTCTTTCCTCTTGGATAGACAATCATAAATCACGTTACTATGCGTTCAATAAAGCTTGTTTTTGTTTGATTCCACATCGTATGCATTGTATTCCTTTTTCAGCGCCGATGCTTTCGTCATCCTTTACGTACATAATACTCTCCCTCATTTCTGAATGTCATGTCTCTCAGATGATTTCTCGTGGAGTTATGGCAAAAAACCCACCTGTTGCTTAAGTTTTGCACACCAGTGTAAAATGTTTGTAATATAAGTGTTACAATGAACCTGAAAGCGGCCTCCTTTTCAAGCCGTTATTAGCCGTTATATGTCGAAACGTTACAATGTTATGAAATTTTTTTTAATTATTAAATATTAATACTTGCAATTTTTGACTTAATTAAAGCAATATAAGGTAATTAACAACAAATTGCTTCTAATTTCTCTTTTAAACCGGCTTGTGACTTAGAGGTAACTCATTGAATTGACATGATAAATGCGCAAATTTAATTGCAAAACAGTGAGATTGTTTTATATGGATAAAAGAGGATATTTTGAAAATAAAATAAAATTGTTTGACAATAATAATGATTCTGTATGTTATTTTAAACACTGTTTCAGCAATATTTCAACATTTTTTTTTTGCTTAAAGTTGTTATTTAAAAGACTAAGAAATACAGACTTCGGAGAACATATATCAGTACATGAAGAACGAAAATATTTGAAATCGGCTTATTTCCTTATAAAAAAGTTCGTAAATATAAATGCTTCAATTTTAAATTGAAAAATTAAAATGAAAGAAAATGTGAAATTAAAAAAAAATAAATAAAAAAAAATGATAGAATTTTTCATTTACGTCGATCGGTAAAGCACTCCACCTTTCTTGCCTGCTGTAAAAATTTTCGAAAACTAGTATTTTTCTTTTTCAATATTCTATCTTCTATTCTTGTTCTTCGTATGGGATACCATATTCTTCCAATTTTGAAATGGCAACACCAAAAAAAGAACACTGCAAAAATTCGATGGAAGATTCTTTTCCTCTTGTACGTAACATTTTTCGCGGGAAGGAAAAAAAAAGACGAAGAAAAAGAATTGATGAGGTCTACTTTCACTAAAAGTTTCCCTCGCTTTCTGTGAGAGAAATGTCGGTGTTCTACGAAGTTTTCCCTTTTATTTATTTTATTTCTAATATATCTTCTACGCTTGTACTTTCACTATTTCTCTCCTCAAAAAATAAATTCTCTTCTTTATTTATTCGTCTTCAAATAGATATCCAAAAGTGAGGGTTTTTTTGCAATGGTATTTGCTTTTTTTATTGCTTACTTTGTCCACCTTTTATTGCTATCTTTGTTTAAAAGAGAAATCTATAATAGAACAACGTGTTTTGGTATGTTTTCATTACGTTAGATAATAAAAATCTGAGCTTATTATGTATTCAATCATATTTTATTTGAGTTTAACGCCTGCAAAGTTGAGATTTTGCATGCATTATGCCTTTTTTTTATGTGTTTCTATTAAAGTAACTTATTTTACACGCATAAATAAATATTCTGAAGATCATAAAAAAAGTTGCTTTTCTGTCATCGAAATTATTTTCTTAGAAGCAAAATCTTCAAAAAACAATTATCATTATCGTTATAATAAACATTCTGAACACCGTAAGAAATATTCATTCATCTGTTGTAGTCTAGATTAATGTCTTAGAAGCAAAACCTTAAAAAGACAATAATCATTTTCGTTATAATAAATATTCATTCCTATTTGTTTTCATTAATGTCTAAGAAGCAGAACCTTTAAAAGACAATAATCATTTTCGTTATAAAAATTATTCATTCCTATTTGTTGTCTAGAGAAATATCTTAAAAGCAAATACATTTAAAAGACAATAATCACTTTCGTTATAATAAATATTTTTTCCTATTTGTTGTCCATATAAATGTCTTAGAAGCAGAACCTTTAAAAGACAATAATCATTCACTTTATAATAAATATTCATTTGTATTTGTTTCCATTAATATCTAAGAAGCAGAACCTTAAAAAACAATAATCCTTTTCGTTATAATAAATATTCATTCCTATTTGTTGTCATTAATGTCTTAGAAGCAGAATATTTAAAAGACAATAATCATTTTCGTTATAAGTATTCCGAAGATCGTAAGAAATATTCATTTCTCTATTATTGTCTTGATGAATGTCATAGTAGCAGAACATTTAAAATAATAATTTTTTTCGTTACAGTAAATATTAAGATCGTAAGAGACTGTTGCTGTTGTCTAGACAAACGACCCAGACTTTCTGTGGCTGCACTATCCCATAAGAAAAAGCTCCTTAGTTAAAGAATAAAGGCGGGTTTCCACTTGATTATAGTACACTCTCACGTTATAGAAGGCCAGAAACCCAATTTCCTACCTATTCATACTTCCGATTGTCTGGATAGAACAAGATATAAAGATATCACCTTGCCCTGTTACAGCTCAAGATTTCATCAACTGTTGGGAAACCATCTTTAAGCTATATTCTAATCCAGAAGTGAAGACTGGAGGGAAGATGGGAAAAAATACACCAAAGATTAACATTCATCTCCTCCCTAAAAATCTAGCTTTTCTATTGGTTACAGCATCTATATATCTATCTACATCTATATATAAGGTTCTGCAGATCTCTAACGTCAAGAAGTTAGATGAAATCGAGATGAAAGCGACAGAAGGATGCAACAACAAAATTTAAATACCATTTTCAAAAGTTGTGACACTGTGAGTGGAAAGCTCATCCGCCACGGCAAGGTCATATATAACATACCACATTGGATGGGAAAGATCGGGGGAACTTTTTTGGAACCTTTTTGATACCATACCATTTTTCCATTCTTCAACTATCTTCTGTTCAAATTTGAACTCATTGTGACGAGTGGTTCTTTTTTGACAGCATTTTGAAAGTGGGACTTTAATTATAGTCACCCTGTATATATATATTAATTTCTAGTTTATACTAAATTTTAGTTCATTATAATAATAATGTAATTTTAGCATCATGCATTATTTAAAAAAAAAAAAAAAGGTTTTATTAATAATTTATCTAATTACGGCAAACTTTTAATATTAGGTATTTGTTGGCCCATTTGTTTAACTTTTCCACATTAGTTATTTGGGAAAAAGATTAATTCATGAATTTATTTAGTAATATATAGTTTTTTAATACATACTAAAAATAAAATTAATGGAAATTTAACAAAAATGTTCACTTTTCCATACAAAAGATGTGATTTAAAAAAAATTATGGTTAAAAGGGATTTTCTTCAACAAAGTAGCCGATTTATTTTAAAAAGTCTGTCATAGAAAATGTCAAATTACACACATGTTATTAGAAAATAAACCCATAAAAATGTCTTTCGAAAATCATTTGGATCAAAATATGCAGCGAATTTTTACGTTAATTATCCTAATTAACTCGTTAATTTTCTACTAGAACTTAGAAAAATGACACTGTATAATCTTTCATAGTTTTTATCTCCTTTACATAAAGATACTCCGAATTAAGCCATTCTAAATTACATAATTAAGTCATTCTAATTTAATAGTATACTTTGTATAAAATATTTCTGCGTAGAATATTTTAATCTTACGATTTAATTTAAGTTTTAAAATCTCTAGTTTGGAAACTGCTATAAGTTTTTAATCACGATATTTTAATCATGATTTTCAACCCTGACTTTTAATTCATGATTTCATATTTAAGGAAGTAAGTTGTGATATATTTAAAAGAAGGATTTGAATAATTATGAAATAAATTAAATTACATTAAGTACCTGAGTATAATTTCGAATATTACATCAGAGTGAAAATATTAAGAAAATATCTTAAAGCTAGGAGATTATTTAAATTTTAAAGATTTGTCTAATAAATTAGTTATAATTAGCTGTTAATTTTTTCTTACTCTTTCAAATAATGTTAAAATTTTATGAATTTCGAAAGAACGTTATTATTAAATTCCTTCTATTAACTCACACTCTCCCTATATATAACTTGTTCAAATTTTCAATCGTTCATAAAATACATTTTATTCCTCCACTCAAGTTCAAATACATTTTTTTTGAACTTGTAGTGGATGACACTAGATGTTAATAACTTTAATTAATTAATTTTAGTTTTGTAGGGGAGAAATATTCATATATTCACGCTGCTCTTTCTTCTCATTTGCTCATCATTAATTAATTAATAATTAGTTAATAATATCTTTTTTTCTTATAACTAATTAAATTAATTAATGATTATTAATTATTTTATTCATTCAATTATTACTTAGTTTTATTCATTTAATTATTAATTATTATTATTTTATTATCAAATATTTTTATTATTCATTTAATATATATTATTCAATTTTTAAATTATTGTAACTACAAATTGGAAATAATATACAAAATCGTCTGATTTTAATTTATTCATTTAATTATTAATTATTTTTATTTTATTATCAAATATTTTTATTATTCATTTAATATATATTGTTAAATTTTTAAAATAATGTAAATACAAATTGGCAATAATATAAAAAATCGTCCGATTTTAATTTAGCTTATTTTTCTGGATATTATTATTCTTAATTTTTTACGTTTGAAATTTGAAACTATCATGTTTGTGTATTCTTTTTAATGTATTCTATATTTTTTAATTTTAAATGATCAAAAAGTTTTTAATTAAATTTGAAATATAGCCTAATATATTTGCTTTTATTATTTTTGTCGTATGTATTTGCTTTTATTATATTTGCTTTTATTATTTTCGCTTTTATTACATTTGCTTTTATTATTTTCGCTTTTATTGTATTTGCTTTTATTATTTTTGCTTTTATTGTTTTGCTGTAATTCGAGATTGCTGTTCTTTTTTTTTAAATTCCTTCTATTAGCTCACACTCTCCCTATATATATCTTGTTCAAATTTACAATCGTTCATAAAACACTTTTTATTCATCCACTCAAGTTCAAATACATTTTTTTTAACTTGCAGTAGAAGACACTGGATGTTAATACATGTTTTTCAAATATTAATTCATCAATTAACTTTAATTAATTAATTTTAGTTTTTTTTAGATTTCAGTTGCATGTATCTACCCATAGAGGGCTCCAGATAAACTTAAAAAAATGAATGAAAATTATTTATAAAGGACTTCCTGCAATATAGTGAGAAAAAAAAAAGAAGGAATTGAGTTAAATTTTTTTAATTTTTTTATATTACTTGTTTTTTATCTACAACTAGATATATATTCTATTCTAGATGTAGATAGATATATAGATATAGATTAACGCAAATTTTATTAAAATAGCCAGCAATTTTTTGCAGTAGAAATGACTTTGAAAATATTTTTTTTGAAGAGAATTTTTAATGCCAAAACTTACTTAAATTAATTTTTTATTCATAAATTTTAAAAACTGAAATATTTTCTTAGATTTGAACAATTTGATCGTTAATATTTTGGACTAACAAATCTTATATTCTAAGAGGGTGTAAGCAATGCGCCAAGAAGGATTTATATTTATTATAACGATATTTAGTTTGCATCCAATTATGATAAATACTACGATGATTCAATTTTGGTGGCCAATGGATAAACAACTAGAGCTTCATAGCATCCGGAAGGTGTGTAGAAGAAGAGAAATTCCAATTTTGGGGTATTACTTCCATTTTGAATCCAATTCAGTATACTCAGTTTGTCATTGCCAATACCACGACGCCCATATTGGGTTGGAAAGAAAATAATTACGGTTTTCACCATTTAAGAACACGAAAATAAGAAAACGTACTTTCTTGCCAAACTAATAGTATGGGTACAGTCATTCGAGATGACACCACATTTTCCAAACACCCTGAGAAGAAATCAAAAGTAAAGTTCTTTGGGAATGATGTTCAGTAAGCATCAAATATGGTGATCTTTAATTAGCTTAAAAGTAGGGAAACGAATCAGATGAGAGAAAATTAAATTTAGTAAATTTTCACTTATTTATTTCAATAAACTGCTTTTGTAGTAGTGTGGGTATGGTCAACCAGATTGTAAATGGGTGTGGTTGGGGTGAGATACTTGAGGCACAGGTTTGAGAACTCACTGCTTTATTTATATGAGCACAAACACTATACACATACAATTAGATACACACAATATTTAACATATTATTTATAGACGAATTATATATTCGAGGAAGGGCTTCACTTTTAAGCCGAAAACCCGATAATCGGCTAAGCGCAGGGTGCGCGAAATATGCTTCCTCTCCGGGTGAGGATCTGTATGCCTAATGCGAAGGGTTATGCTTGATTATATCGCCTCTCGGGGTCTGTAAACTAAACTTTTCTCAACAGAAGCGCGTGATTGCGCGTACTTCCTCTCGGTTGACAGTTTCGAGGCAGGCTAAGCATGAACATCACAAGGAACGGTCTTGTCAGTTTATAGGATGAAACATGGTTTCACTTTGAATTTATATGTTTTAGTGTTAAACAATTTTTAAATTTTGCTTCTTTTTCCATACGTATTTATCAATTTTCATTTCAGTTTTTTTATATAGATGAAAAATAAGAAGAAATCTTGAACGTTATAAAATTTTTTTTCCAATTATTAATTATAGTGTGTTATTAATTATTGTCTAATATTATCGTAGAGCGTTGTCTTGAGATTTAGTCAGTCTTCAGCCCTCGTGGTTCCTCGCTAGAAGTCAAGCTGTATGTGCGAAATAGCCATGGACGTCGTGTGCCATAGCTGTAGCTATAACACATAAACCATACTTATAGCACATATGCCATAGTTATAGCACATATGCCATAGCCATCCCTTAGCCATGGACGTCGCCTGTTACCGGGTCCTTTGGATCTGGCTTAGGCTTTCTTGCATCAAGGGGATTAGTAACAATCTGCCAGTAGGCTGACGGCCTTAGCTCACCATGGAGCTGTTGAGCCAATGACAATGCTGATAATGATTAATTACTTTCAGAAAATTATATATAGAAAATAATACAACAATATTTAAAATACTTTACTTAGAAAATAATGTAATAATTGTGAACGAACAAGTTTCGAATCCTTAAAAGCAAGTTTATGTCATCAAAAGTTTGAATTTTATCTATTAAGAATGAAAAAAGTAAATATAGTTTATAAACATTTTTGTTTATTCCATTCATTTATTACATATCACTATAATACCACTGCGATACTTTTTATTTTCCTATAAATTTACAAATATCCAATTTTTTTTCTTAAGTTCTTTAAACCACTATAATCCATAAAGCTGTAAAAATCCTCAGTATGGTTAAGTTTGGGCAGTTTATTATAAATATTTATCAATAGTTTCAAATAATATAATACAGGAAAAACGAAATCGCATTTGATTTACACCATGACGTTAAGTCCTCTAATGATAAAACTTTACTTGAAGATAGCCATTTTATAGCGTTTGACGTCGTGAATTTGTTATACATAATGCAATAACTTTTACCATCGTTTCAGAGTTCCGCTTAACACCAAAAAGGCTGCTTCAGTTGACATGCACCAGGCACATCATTTATGAATGAAAAGCCACACACTATAATCAGGAAGCATCTGTTGAAGATTCTCCACTTTCGTAAATCTCGTGGTCTCATGATATGAGACCACCAGATTTACGAAAGTGGAAAACTTCTTAACGGTTAGTAGACAAGGTAATCAGATCGGCTTCTTACACGGTGGACTCGGGGATTACGTTACCCTTCATCATAGACTAATTAAACTGGGGGCTGTGACGTTTATGAATTTCACTACATTTAGATTTTGGAAGGCTTAAGTTTCTGGAAAACTCCCTTCATACCTACATAAATTCAATTTTACATTTATTTAGACATAGTTCTGTTCAAAACGATCGTTTTTCTTGTTTAACTTTTAAAGTAATTTAGCTGACTTGAAGTTGAAGTATGAAAATTGTTATGAATGCTGTACAGAATCTTAGATAAGCTTTTAATACAAAAAATGTTCACGTGTAAAAAAAAAATATTATAAAAATAATATAAATCTTCAGTAAATATGCGTTGGATACTATAGTTCATCTTGAGGGTCATTGCTTCTCCTTAATTTTTAATTCACTTATTAAATTGGAGACTGTGACGTTTATGAATTTTACTACATTAAGATTTTTGGGAGGCTTATGTTTGTGGAAAACTCAATTCATACCTACATAAATTAAATTTTACATTTATTTAGACATAGTTCTGTTCAAAATGATCGTTTTTCTTATTTATTTTAACTTTTAAACTAATTTAGCTGACTTGAATTTGAAGTATGAAAATTGAATTTGAAGTAGAATTTGAAATATGAAACATTTTTGTATTGAATCTCAGATTAGGTTTCGCAACATTAGGACTTCTGTAGCCAGTTCCTGCATTAATGTGAAATGTGTTAATCTTTTTCCTCCAAAACCTAGAAAAAAAAAAGCAAAAACACAATAGAAGATATACGAGCAACTAAGGTAGAGGAAATACTATATTTTCCTTGAAATTATTTAAATGTACCATAATATCGGTGAGAAAATCTAAATCACATAGCCAATCTTCATTCTTGAGTAGCAAGAACTCACTGGGTAGCTCAATCTTTTCTTCCAGATTTTTTAAAACACATTCCCGCACATTTGCAAAATCTCACCAGTTCACTTCTTTTGGACAGCCAGCATCTACTACAATGAAGAAGTAACATGCCATCATCTTCCATTTAATCCTTGAAAAGCTCTCGAATTTTCATCGATTCAAAGCTCGAGCTCGTATTTTGTTAACATAGCGACAGAACAGATCAGATCTCCT
Source organism: Caerostris darwini (assembly GCA_021605075.1). Taxonomy (NCBI): domain Eukaryota; kingdom Metazoa; phylum Arthropoda; class Arachnida; order Araneae; family Araneidae; genus Caerostris; species Caerostris darwini. The sequence continues at coordinate 48,798 of BPLQ01012603.1, read as the reverse complement.
CAACAGAGCAGAACGACAACAACAGAAGACAGGTTTAAGTCCTTGATACAAACAGCACCTTGAAGGATAATACAACGATATTTAAAAACTTTCTTACCAAGTAATATTCAAGCATTGTAACCAAACTTTTTATTTTGCCAACCATGAAAGGCGCTCCACCTGTACAAACACAATTTGTAATGTTGTTTCCTCTATTTTGTGAACTTCAATTACATTTTTAAGGCCATTAAAAATGCCTCACCTATAGTTGAAACTAGTTGGCGAAAATGAAGAAGTTCTTTCAGAATATCAAAATTATTGTTCATGTGAGACACAAATATGCTTAAATGCTCATTATTTATGATGTTACAGCTTTCATCCAAAATATTTTTAATATTCAGAGATAATTTGTGTGCCAAATCCTGGCCCATGTCATCTATACGATGTATTACGGTATTTCTACACAAGGTTGTTTTATTAATCATATTTTTGATTTTTATTTCCTCGATATCTTGGGGAAATATTAAAATGATACTTTTTACTATCTCCTCCCCGCCAGAATAATTTTTTTTTCTAACAACAAAGAAAGTTCATAAGAAGACTTCCCCATAGTTTCCATTTTGTCATCTTTCTTCCGGAACAAGAATTGTTGCCCGGCTGAAGATTTCTTTTTCTCATTGATAAATTCCATCGCCATTGTGGTCCAGTAGGATACTTGCTGTTGAAATCACTATGCAGTTGTTTGAAATGTCGGTCCAGGTTAAATTTTTTCGGTACTGCATTTATTCCACAATTAAACAAAAAGTTTTGGAAGTATTTTGATACTCAGTTGTTGTCTGAGCAGAACAAGGTTTGTTATCAAGATTTTTAAAATCACGAATTGCATTAGCCTCTAAACCTCGACAAGCCTCTAAACCTCTAATTAACCGTAAGCCTCTGACATCGAAAAGCAAATATGTCGCTTTTCGAAGTCGGAGGTTTACTCATGGACACAGTGAAAATAAAATTTTTAAAACAATGACGCTCGACGCCGAAATCTAACTACAGTTTAAAAAAAGCTTGTCTTGCTCAGCAGTTAAAAATCAACTCAGCCAAACAGCCAAAGTGTCGCCTTCGCTTAATAATGTACAATAATAGCAAGACAAAACATCGCCACAGCAAGGAAACTCAAATCATTAGTCTTGTCCCATGACCACGCTGTCTTACACCATTCTTGTACTGGTGTCAAGCAGTATCGCTTTCCAGCGCTGTTGTATTCAGTAGAGTATGAGTAGAGTTTTTACGGATTTTGAGAAAGCTTCCAAAGACATCATTATAATTTTTTCAAATTTTTCGATTTTTCAATAAGTTTTGCCACTGTGAAAACTCCGCTGTACCACACTGTAGCATACGTGCCATTGTTTGGCCATCTATTCTCTATATTATGTATAATTCAAAATTATATTAAATATATGAATTAGATGATTAACAATAGATAATTCAAAGTTAAAAAAAAAATTAGCTGTAAGTTAAGTGTTAGAAATAAAAAATAGATTTCTATGAAAGCTTTAAAGCAAAACACATTTCAATGATCATCGTTACTCATAGAAATAGTTATGTTTCACAAACATTATATAGATTTGATAATGATATAAACAAAATAAATAAATAGTTTGGTACAAAAATACAATATACAAAAATAGTTTGGTACAAAAATATAATATACAAAAATAGTTTGGTACAAAAATACAATATACAAAAATTGTTTGGTTCTGACAAAGTAAGGATCCAAATATTAAAAAAAGGCTTGGAAAAAAATAAAATTTTCTACAATTGAAAGTGAAACGTGATACAGATATCAGAAATGAAAATGATATTACAAAATCAACTGCACAAAGAAAAAGAAATATCCACTTTTATGAGATCTAGTTATGAAAAAGTTAATAAAGATTGCAAAAAAAAAAAAAAAAAAAAAAAAAGAATAGCAAAATTTTTATGTTTCTACAATATTTGACTTCAGCAACTTATAAAGAATAAAAGCAGCATTGTAAATAAGTTTCTTATTTCTGAATCAAATAAAACAGTTTTTAAGAATACTCATCCCCAGAATCTAATAAGCTTTTTTGTTGATGTTCAAGATATGACAGCAAAATAAATAAATTCATTTATTTTTCAAAACTCTATTTTTAGTGCTTGTAGCACAGTCTCGGATTCCAAAAAGTTTTATTACTTACAATAAAGAAACATTTTTGCTTGAAAAATGGAAGTTCTCTGAATATTTAAACAAATTCAAGCTATGCTTCAATGTTTTTCATGATTAGTAAATTTAGATTGCTTCCTTTAAAGTAAATAAATGCTGGTTGTTTCTTTTTAGATATTTTATTACAATTAATTCTAGAAACATCATTGTGATTATTTCAAGAAAATTTATTTTTCTGAACAGTATATGAGCATTTAAAAAAAAAAAAAAATTGTAATTTTATTTTAAAACATCAATTATTAATGCTGCTCATTTAGAGAAAAAAAGGGGTAGATCACGCTTAAAATTAATTAATAATATTGTAATCTTTTTACTTCTAAGTTTGAAAATGCGCTATTAGTATTGTAACGTCTTGGCCTATATTAGACCTATAACGGTAACGCCACTTTCAAGTTCATGGGAACACTTATACAAATAATGAATTCTTAATTATTATAAAAAGAAATAAAGATTAAATGTAAAATTTTATTACAAGTGCACGATTAAATCATAAGTAGAGTTCACTCCAAGGTCGGAGATTTTTCAGAGTTTTCGAGTCTACGTCGAATCTAATTGCCAGTCTGCGGCGGTCTAATTGCCAGGTTTTAATTGTCACACGGCGTGATAAATGAAACCACAAGGGGTTCACTTTGAAAAACAGGCGGAAACACCTGCCTATTCAGTCACTACAGTGAAAAAACAAAAACAACACTTCTGGTTGACTCGTCGCAGAAATCTCTCCTTTCTTCACAAAAAAACACTTTCTTTTAAGACAATCCTTCAAGGGTGGGGTCAGCTTCCCTCACTTCTCATTGAAATAGACATTTCTCGGATAGCAGTTAATCACCCACAACAATGGAACAACTCATGGTATAGTTCATATTCAATCTGTAGCTGTTTCGAACTGTGAAGGTCTCACTGACATTCGCTAATTTCTGAGTCTCATTATACGTGATATCGAATATCTGCTATCAGATTTGAGTGACAGGTAGTTCTCATTAGTAAAAAACATTGATTGCATATAATATAATTACCCACATTACTGCTTGTCTGCTGTGAAATTTCAGTGATATGTTATTATATACTTGTCAAATAATATACAGTCCTCTTTCCTGGTAATGAAATGGCAAAATTCTTCCTGTGAGAAAAAAATGCTACAATATATTAACTCATTAATTTATTTCAAAATATTAATTCATTTTCTCTTTATGACTAGGGTTTAACACTTTGAATAAATAATACTTAAACTAGACAAACTAATATTTATTTTAAAAACATGATATCGCAATGAATTCATATAAGAACATTTTAATTAATATTTTTAAAAGAACTTGTCACTGTATTTATTGATTTTTTCATTTAAAATGTCCATTTTTGAAGTAATTTTTCAAATGTTGAAATTTTGCGAAAATTAATGATTTCAATATATAGCACTTAATCAATGATTATTAAACTTTTCTGGTGACACAAAATGCTTTTTATTTAAGATGAGAATAACGAAACATGTTTTCGATGTAAAAAAATGTTGGAACGTAATCAAAAAATCGTTGAAGGAGCCCATTATTAAACCATTAACCTTTAAAAGTGTGATGATATCGCTGCATGAGAAGGGAGAATAATTTACAAGAAAATATTATTATATTCTTTCTTAGATTATTTTAAGAAAAAGGAAATTGGACCATAAAGGTTTCTAAAGCCATTAAAGTTAATTTGTGGGCGTGTTCGATTCAGACCTGAATTATTCTAATAGATTAATGTCTAAGAAACTCTATTTTATAAATCCCATATGAAAAAAATACAAGGAATTCACGAATAAGTAACATTTTAGTGATGTACTACTGTGCCCAAAAAGTAAGACCATTTTTTATTTTTTTCTAAGACTCTATAAAACTATATGGATAATTTATCATATAGACCATAAGGATAATTTACCATATCGACCAAAAGTATAATTTACTGTATCAATTATAAAGATAATTTACCTTATCGATCATTAGGATAACTTAACACATTTAATCCATAAGGATAATTTACAATATCTACCACAAAGACAATTTACCATATCAACCATAAGAATATTTTACAATATCGACCACGAGGTTAATTCACATAGATTACAACCATAATTTATTACATTCATAAGGATAATTTACCATATTGACTACAAATATAATTTACCATATCGATTATAAGGATATTTATATAAGGATATTTTACCTTATCGACAATCAGGATAATTTATCATATCAATCCATAAGGGTAATTTACCATGTAGCCCATAAGCATAATTTACAATATCAACCACCAGAATAATTTATCATATAGACCATAAGAACAATTTACCATATAATTTAAAATATCGACCACGAGGTTAATTTACCACATCAATCACATGGATAATTTACAATATTAACTTACAGTTGATAACTTGTAGTTTAGTGTTAAAATTTTATAAGAAATATAAACACGAACAAGCATTTGATTTTTAGCTATGCTTTTTTAAGCACCAGTTTGTTTATTCACTTACTTGAGAATTCAGTTTAAGTTTTAGCAATTCATTTATTTTGTTAACTTATAAAGACCTATTTTGTAAAGTATTTAGCCAAGAAAAAATAAAGTTTAAAAAAAATCTATACTCCAGAAAGAACAATAGCAGTTTTTAGAAGAAGAAACCGATAAAGACTACTAGGGTATCCGGTCAATACTTTATGCTAGCGTGATATTTGCTTCCTATTTTGGGAACACATGAAAGACCTTGAACGATAATTGAATTTTCATCTAATCCTCCTTTGCCATCAAACAATGAAACTTACTTTTAGTATCAAATATCTGAGGTCTAGAATAAACAACGCCTGTTTGTTTATATGTGCATGTTGCAGAGATGCATTTTTTCCCTGTCCTTTATTAAATGGGAAACGGCAGAAAATAATTAATGATTGTAAGAAAAGAGTCCTTTTTTAGTTGCCAAAGTTTTTTGCTTTTTTAGTTGTCTAATATCATTAAAGTTAATTTGAGGGCTTGTTTGATTCAACCGTCATTCCATGAACTATTCTAATAGATTAATGTCTGAGAAACTGTAAGAGAATTGTATTTTATAAATCCCATACAAACAAAATACAAGGAATTCACAAAAAATTTACACTTTAGTGATGTAGTTTTAAAATTTTATAAGAAATATAGACACAAGCATTTGCTTTTTAGCTATGTTTTTTATGCACCAATTTGTTTATTCATTTACGTAAGAATTCAGTTTAAGTTTTAGCTACTCGATTATAAGATCTATTTTAACCTATTTTATAGACCTTTTAAAGACCTATTTTATAAAGTATTTAGGTAAGGAAATAAAAAGTATAAAAAACTGTACTCCAAAAAGGACAATAGGTATTTTTAGAAGAAGAAACAGATAAGGGAGACTAGGGTATCCGGTCAATACTTTATGCTACCGTGACATTTGCTTCCTATTTTGGGAACACATGAAAGACCTTGAACGATAATTGAATTTTTATCTAATCCTTCCTTCGCCATCAAACAATGAACTTTACTTTTAGTATCAAATATCTGAGATCGAGAATAAACAATGCCTTCTTGTTTATATGTGCATGTTGCAAAGATGCTTGTTTTCCCTGTTGTTTATTAAATGGGAAAAGGCAGAAAATCATTATTGATTGTAAGAAAGAGGCCTTTTTTTAGTTGCATTGAAGGGTTAAATATTTTTATGGTTGTAGTCGTTCTATATGCATGCGCACCTATAGAATTTTTAATATGTTTAATTGAAAATTTAGTAATTAAGTGGATACAATTAATTGCTTTTATTCAAACTTCTGATATCTAATTATTATTTTTTTTAAATTTCAATAAAATATCAGAACAGTTGTCGAGGAAATTTGAATTTGTTCTAAATTACAAAATATTTTCTGCTTTTGTCAAAATAATACAAAATATTATAAAAGCTTTTCATATGTACATGAAGATGTAAACATGAAAATAAATTTGGTAAACTGCATAATTTATTATTAATTAAAATTATAGTAGTCTTCAACTAACTGCTGTTATTCATACCTCTGTTGTCTAATTATTATTTTCTTATAAGACTTAATTGCCATAAAATATCAGGATAATTGTCGAGGAAATTTTAATTTGTTTTAAATCACAAATTTATTCACAAATTATTAATTATAATAGATACTTGTAAGCATGAAAATAAATTTGATAAACCAAATAGAAAATTTCTAACTAATTAAACTAATACAGTCTAATGTTCATTTATATATTAAATAATTATATTGGGATCAGGATAATTACATTGAGTTGAAAGGAAAAATAATACGAGATTTTATATATCTAAATTCAAGTCGATATAAATGCCTAAATTCAATTTTGATACCATTTTTTTAAAAAGATATTTTAAACTTGATAATATATCCAATATTCTATACTCCATTACACTTACATTTTAATTTTAATTTTTCAGAGAAAGGATGGAACATGAGGAATTGCATATTTTGTATATCATGTTGTTTGAGTCTAGCCATGCTGCAGAAGCAACTCGAAACATTTCTTCAGTGTATCCAAGATCTATAAGTGAAATTCAAGATCAAAATTGGTTTAAAAGTTTCCGAGAAGGGAATTTGAATCTGGTAGATGAACAGAGAAGTGGTTGATCCACGCAGCTTGATAATGTTGATTTGAAAACAATGGTAAAGTTCGAAATATTTATTCCCTGCATCCAGGATCTAAAAGTGAAAGTGAAATTCAACATTGGTTTAAAATTTGCCGAGAAGGAATTTTTGTCTGGAAGATGAACAGAGAAGTGGTTGACCCATGCAGATTGGTAATAATGATTTGAAAGCACTGGTAGAGTTAAAATCCCGTATAACAGGGGACGAATTAATTGGTGGAATTCATTGCTCACAAATAACAATAGTGGAACACCTAAAAATAACAGGAAAGGTTTCCCGAGCTGCTTTTGAGTTCCACATGAATTTACAGCTCAAAATCTTTAGCAACGAATAAATGTTTGTACATCACTAGTTACAAGATATGAAAATGTCCTTTTTTAAAGCTTATAGTGACTGGAGATGAAAAGAGGATATTTTATGAAAACATTTCTTGAAAAATACAATGATTATAACCAAAAGAAAAACCTATTCTCCCCACAAAGCCAGGATTGTCCCGAAACAAAGGTTTGCTTTGGAATTTGAGGGATATGAAAAGTTTATTTGAGTTTATGTTTTTTTTTAAATCTCTTGTGAATAACCCAACTATCACTACAGACATCTAACGTCAATGATTAAAGAATTTAGAGTGAGATTTACTCAATAAATGACTAAATTACTCAACAGACGGAGTGTGATTCTTCAATATAATTATATATCCCGACCTCATACAGCACAATTGATTCAACAGAAATCGAATGAATTATGAGGAGAACTTCTGTTTCCTCTGCCTTATAGTCCAGATAAAGCCTGAAAAAATTATTATCTGTTTTGGTTATTTGCAGCATTTTCTTGATGGCAAAAATTTCAGTAATATACAAGATATCGAAAATTTTGTAAATAGATATTTTGCTGCAAAACCAAAAACGTTCTTTAGAGATGAATTCAAAAAGTTATCTGAAAGATGGTTAAGTGTCATAAATGATGGAGAATGTAATCACTAAATATGTGTAACAATAAATATTTTTATTCCTTTCAAAATTCTATATCTAATTTCTGCATTACTTTCAGTTCTATCTTATACTTATCCATTCAAATAAATGAGGATAATTTTTACTACAGACAAATAATACCACTTTTCAGTTATTCGTACAATGGTGCCACACACCATAGAAAATAAATGAAATGGTTTTATACCGCACAATAATAATCGATTACGAAACATTTTTCAAACAATTAGTTGATGGAAAAACTAACTTTAGTATTCTGGAATTGTTATTTTAACTATAAATTATAGCTAGTACTCTTCAATAAAATAACAAATTCAATTACAGAAATTCAAATAGATTTAAGAACCAGTAATTTCAATTTATTTCGAAAGATATTTGTGAAGAAACCTCTTAAATGTACAACATTTTAAAGCTCTATACGAGAAAATAACATTAAAAGAAAAAAAAAAATCACATTTTATTCAAGAATGGTAATTTTACTGGAGAAGTATTCTTGCTATTCGGGGTAAAACAAGAAAACCAACCATCGATCTTTTTAAGAGTTCTTTGTCTTTTCTTATTTAAATCTTGTTCACCAGAAGTTAGACCGAGTTTGGCCAATTGAAATCGGTTTTCACCTTGTAGTCGAAAATCATTTATCAAGAAAAGGAGGCTTTTATTGCTATTTGGAATTCAAATGAATAAAGGTACACAAGTACAAGTATTTTCTTGCACAAGTTTTGGAAATTCAAAGTTCTTTTGTGATCTGAAATTGTACTTTAAAAATTTTGTAACTATTTAGTTATTAGCTAATCTTAATCTATAATACAAAAGAATAAAAAAAATTTTAAATAAAATAATGAACTATATTCTGATCGATTAAATGTAAAGAATTTTTAAAATTAATTTTCGAATAAAACAAAACGTTTTTGATAAAAAAAATTATTTTTATTTGTGAATTCTGTATTCATTTTCATAATATCATTTTGATATTTGGCATATTTTTACTTACTTTACAAAATATTTCTAATAATTTTAACTACTTCATCTTTCATGCTATTTATTTATTTTATATAATATGATAAATATATAATGATAAGATAATTAAAAAATAATTATATCAAATAAGTTAAAAAACTTAATTAAGAAATTATTATTAATTAACTTAATTAAGAAATTATTATTTATAAACATGTTTTTTTGTTTTTTTAAATTTAATAATGTTTTTTTTTTTTTTACTTTAATAATGTTTAATGTTTTTGTTTTGGATGCTTTCCCAATTTTAATATTTTAATATGTTTGAAAAACATATTAAAATTAATTTTATTATAATGCCATATTATCTTTTATAGAGCAGAGTTAAAATATAATAATTATTCAATGTATTAATTTCAAAAGATATTAATTTATATACATGTTATGTATGTTTAAAATGTTAATTAGATATTATTACTTCAATTATTGATCTAACACATACGTACGGTTAGTGTTATAGCTTATACACATACAAAAAGCTTGTTTTATGTTAAGAAGAGTGGCAAATAAAAAGTATTAATTAATATGTTAAAAATGAATTGTTTTTTATAATGTCGTAAAAGGAAGCTTATTTTTCTTTCAAAAATATGAAAAAAAAAAAAAAAAAAAAAAAAAACCCATTTTTTAGAAGGATATCGCAGAGAAGAATTTCAAGTACATGTAAGTTCTTTTTATTTTTAATTTTATTGAAGTAGAAAAAAGTTTTAATCCAAATTGTGAAAGAAAAAAAAACATTTTTTTTTTTTTGGAATTTTCTTTTGTTGAAGTAATAACGAAACATACCAGTAGTTCAGAATTTATTTCTTTTTATATTTTGAAGGATAATAAAAAAAAAATTTCATTCTCAACGAGTTCAAAGATTTCTTTTAAATAAAATAGAAGTTGAGGGATAGTAAAGCTATTAGCAGTTTATTTTTTAATATAAGACAAAATATATTTTAATGAATATAATACATTGTTTACTGAGCAGTCTTCCACTTTTTACACTTCTGACTCTGAATTAAAAGTTCATATAGCACAATTAAAAAGTTAAAATTTGAATTTGAATTCGCAAAAAATTTTATTTTTAAAATTAATCGATTTTCTTTATCGAAACGAAATTTATTTTTAAACAATCATCTATTAACCATCTATTTCTATTTTACTATTTCATGCTTTTTAGATAATATAGACAACGAAACGTTTATTTCTTTCAAAGCTTGCGTTTATAGAAAACAACATACCATCTTCTATATTTAAGCTTATGACAGAAATTACTCACTGTAATATTTTGTGATCAGGTATCAATAAATTTGCATATTATACAAAAATCAAACTGATTCAAATTATTTATATGGAATTTGAGTTAAACAATATTAAAATGTATATTAAATTAAACAAATGCGTAAATATATCAAATTTGCACTTGAAAAAAAAAACAATACATACAATGGTATACATATATATACAATGGTGTATATATATGTATCCATACAATGGTATATATATATACATACACTGGAATATATATTTTACATGGACATTTACTTAAAAAACATGTTTCTCCAATATATTTAAACAAAACAAATATAAGAGAGACCTTCCGCCATTTTGCATTAAATCTTTCTATTTACTTAGGTTAGTTCCCTAACATTATTTATCTTGTAACGTGAGCATCATACCCAATGCAACTTAAAGGAAGTTTACTGTTATTAATAGCCAGTAGTTTAGCGATTCAATTTTTTTAAGCACATAAAAACGTGAGCTGCTTTTTTTATAGTTGTTGGGAGGATAATCTCAAAAAATTTATTAGGCTTCCTTGAGGACAATTCAGAAAATCTTAAAAGGTAGGTAAAGAAGCTTGTGAAAAAATCACATTTATTTCTGAGAGAAAATGTTTGGAAGAAATGTAGGATCATTCTAAAAGAAATACGAATATTTTAGTTAAGGTTATTGTTTTTAGTAAAAAAAAAAAAAAATGAATAAGTAGTTTAAAGGAATTTCAAAAAGATGGAGAGATTATTTGCAATAATTGATTATATTCAATAGGAATAATATATCGAGACTACTTTTATTAATTGTAAGGAAAAAAAAAAAAAAAAAAAAAGGATGTCAAAATAAAAACAAATTCATTTAAGTATATGATATTATTAGGTATATTAAATAAAACGTCACATTTATAAAATGGGGAAAAAGGGATAAAATTACAAGTGTCTTTTTGTTTCAGAACTCTAGATGTCTCTCTTTGAGTCGACCACAATCATCTTGGGGCTAGTGAAACAAACCTTCGTCTATGAAGCAGCACCATTTAAATTCTATGATACAGAATTGGTGATTTAGGATATTTCACGAGTCCTTTTAGTGAAAGTTGAAGATAGGTTGATGAATGATGATCATTTCCTTTCTTGTCCTACTCAGTTTCTCAAATAGTGAATGAAATACTTTTTATTCATCCACTCAGGTACAAATACTTTTTTTTTGAACTTGTAGTGGATGACACTTTTGATGTTAATACGGTTTTTTCAAATATTAATTAATTCATTAAATTTAATTAATTCATTTTAGTTTTTTTTAGATTTAAGTTGCATGTATCTACCAATAGATGGCACCAGACAAACTTAAAAAAATGAATGAAAATTATTGATAAAGAACTTTCTGCAATAGAGTGAAAAAAAAGTAGGAATTGACTTAAAATTTTTTTTTTATATTATTTGTTTCAGATTAATTCTTTTTTATTAAAATCCTGAAATATCTATAATTAAGCAATATTTTAAGACATGGCAGAATAAATTTGTTTTATCTGTTAGGCATACAATTATTTTTCAATATAACAATTTAAAACAATACAAAGTTTTAAAATTAAAAACATCATTTTAATATATTAGATATTAGTACAAGTAGAAAAAAATTCACATTTTTACAAAACGTTTTATTAAATTTTTTAAATATTTCTTAATTTAAAGCGTAATTAATTAAAAAAAATTCAAAAATGAATTGGCTTCCTTTGACATTAAATAAAAATTGAAATTTTTATTATTAAAATATAACCTGAAGTTATCAAAAAATATAAAAATCAGTTTAATTAACTTTAAATAGGCTTATATATTTTTTTAATGGAATATGATTAATAAGGAAAGATTTAAATTACATTTTTTCATTATACAAAGTCATATATCAAAACAAAAAAAATCTTTATACTTTGTGATGGAATTTCAAATTTTTTTTTCTTATTTCGAACAAGGTTAATCAATGGAATTTTTTAGTACAGTAAAAAAATGAATTTAAATATATTCATTAAGCTATTTTTAAGTAATATCGAAAGATATTTGAAAGTCTATAATTACAATTGTAATGATGGTGATATTTTTTTATAATGAGATGAGTTTTCATTAATTCCAGCAAAAGAAATCGATTTTTTTATCATTAAAAAAAGAAATTTGTATTAGACCGTGAAAGAATTTTGTAGAACGGATTAATGAAATATTTTAATTTTGAGTAAAGATTATTATTATTTTATAAGTTTCAGAAAAAAAAAATGACTTAAAAATAGAACATTTTAAATTAGTTAATTAAAACAATAACCATTCATAGATTCAATTACTCAAACTAAATGTATGAATGACTGGATTAAATTTGAAATTAAAAATTGGTTTCTGATTATAACTTTTAATTGCAAAATTATAATCTACTTATAAAGATGAATACTTGTTTTAGTTATTAACGATTTTTTATAAGTTAAACAGAGATAAAGAAGAGATATTAAATAGGATAATAAAATCATAAATATAACTATAATGATGAAATAAATAATTTTTGATATTTTATTAGAAATGAATTAAATTGCAGAGAAATTTATATATATAGGTAATTTTTTAATATGGGTTCTTTTCTTACAAGGGTACCCTTTCATCTTTTGTAAACTCATGTTTGTGACAATTGCAACACCATGAAGGACTTACGCGAGTGAGCTGAAATTTTCAGGGAATGCAAATTAGCGCATGATATGCAAATGATTAGAATTTCGAATCCGTAGCGCATGCATATGCTGAGCAGCGCCCTCTGATCGGCGGATGGATCCGAATAAATAGACGGCTGTAGCGAGGCGTGTATGGTTATCGGTGGTTATTTGCTAGTGGTAAACGTTAGCTCAATCGTTACTTATGCCTCTTCGACGAAAGAGAGCAATATTTGAACAACTTACAGAGTTTGAACGGGGGAGAATCATCGGCCTTCGTGAAGCTGGATTGTCTTATCGTGCAGTAGCCGATCGTGTGCAGCGTAACAGCAGCACAGTGATGCGTCTTTGGAAGCAGTGGACGGACGAGTGTCGGACAACTCGGAAATCCGAGAGTGGACCCCGAAATGTGACGTCAGCTCGCGATTATAGACACCTGGTCCGCATGGCGCTGACGGACCGTACTGTTTTCTCTAGACAATTGGCAGCACAGTGGTCAATAGCTACAGGTGTTTCATTGTGTGCTTCATCAATTCGTAGACGTCTGCTGCAGCGTGGACTGCGCGCAAGGACTCCTTTATACAGGATCCCGCTCACGCTAAACCATCGCCACCTGCGGCTACAATGGGCCGCTCAGCTTAGAGACTGTCGTGTTAATTGGCAGCATGTCGTGTTTTCTGACGAATCCCGCTTTAATTTGTGGTACCATGATGGCCGCATTCGTGTCAGAGGCTATGCCGGTGAACGCCACCTTCCGGAGTGCATTATCGAACCCCACAGCGAACACCCGGAGTTATGGTCTGGGGTGCCATAGCATATCATGGACGATCTCAATTGCGAAGAATTGTGGGCAATCTGAACAGCAACCGGTACATCAGTGAAGTTCTACAGCCCCAAGCTGTTTTTCAACAGGACAATGCCCGCCCTCATATCGCTAGGACTGTTCAATCCTTCTTTGCAACGCGGCAGGTACAGCTTCTTCCTTGGCCTGCGTATTCCCCGGATATGTCGCCGATTGAACATGTGTGGGATTTCGTTGGTCGGCGTCTCGCTCGTAATCCTCGTCCTGTTGCTTCTGCAGACTAATTTTGGGTGCGCATACAAACAATATGGAATGCTCATCCTCAGGCAGACATTCAAAATTTGTTTGACTCCATGACCGTGTAGCAGCACTTATTGCGGCGCTTGGTGGCTACACAAAATACTGATTCCGATCTCTTGTTATTGTTTGTTTGCTTTGAACATTTAATCATTTATTTGTACCACTACCACTCAACTGTGTATTAAATTTCATTCAAATATGACAATTCCTTCATGGTGTTGCAATTTTCAGAAACATGAGTTTAGGTAATTTATTCTTCGTTTTTTCATTATAGGTTGATTTCATTGTGACCTACATAATACCATTTACAATATGAGAAGACAATTATTTTACAAATAAATATTTAAAAAGTTGTATACTAAAATTAATTTTCAGTGTTAAATTACTTTAATAGGTTCAGAAATCACACATGAATTAATTACTAATTATTTTTTGTGATAATTGAGATTTTGTCCGATAGTTTTTTTTCAAACTCATGAAATGTTATCTTAACTGTCTAAACTATTCCTCTGAAATTTACGTTTATATGTTCTTGAACTTTAGAATGTGAGAACTGATTTTGAATATGCATTCGATAGAAATTACTTTCCAAATAACAATTAAAACAAAAAGTTAATTAAAATAAATATGAACAATGAAGAGTGGCCGGGGCCCTTACCATACTCTTTTCCATCGATGTTTTTGCTGTTTCCACCCTCCCCTCCTTTATCGCTTCAAGCCAAGTAGGGTGTGACTCTCCCCTGTAAAATGGTGGTAAGTGGATGAAAGGGAGTTCTAAGATCAGAGACGAAGAAAAGAAACGATAGGGATTTATACCTCTTAAAATGTCATTATTAAGTCTTCATAAATTGATTAATTATCATAAATTAATTGAGAGTTATGAAATTAATTATTCCTTAACAAGAGACATATCAGGACATATTAGGGGAAGTACGGTCTCAGAGACAGCGCACCATTATAAATTTTTAAAAATCGTTAAATTAAAATATTCTGATATTTCACTTAGATGTCCTTTGAACTTTTGACTGACAGAAAAAAATACATTTTTACATTTTAAAGTGAAATAAAACTTTTCCTAGAAACTATTGCCAAAGCCTTAGATTCTTCAATAAAAAATCATAAGCTATAGCAAATTTTATAAAATTAAAAATAAAAACTGATCTATTAAATAGCTGGACATATCTTTACATTTTCAAGTTGTTGTAAACATGAAAAATGGCGTCCGTATGATAAAACGTTCTGAGTACGTAAAAAAAAAAAAAAAAAACAACAACAACAACAAAAAAAAACAAACTTGGTGACCGATATGTCAGATGGTGCCATCGATTGGAAAAGTGTACGGTAATCGCCCCGGCCACTCTTCGTTGTTCATATTTATTTTAATTAACTTTTTGTTTTAATTGTTATTTGGAAAGTAATTTCCATTGAATGTATATTCAAAATCAGTTCTTTATTCTTCACATTCTTTTATTTTTTTTAATTTCCAATCGCAGGCTACAATAAGCAGTAAAATAAAAAGAACACAAGGAACATGAAAACAACAATGAGAATCGAAGGAAATCCCATATTGACATGTTTAGCCCATAAGGGCCCTAACCTCCCAATAACGACCCTACACAGTAGAGGAAACAAATGCAGGATAGACAGGAAGGTGGGAAAAATCCATGTCCTCTCCAAGTCTGCAGAGCATGCATTTTGGGCTTTCAAATATTTTCATACGAAAAAGATGATTGGCCAAACAATTATGGTCCGTCAAGAGACTGAAAAGTGCGAGTGCTTTAAACCTGTGCTGATCAGGGATGTTTAGGATAAAGTTTAGATGAGTTGCCTTCACGTAAATTATCAGATAGACTGGTCTCGATCAGAAAGTCTCGGATCATCAGTTTCATCGAGTGAAAAGAGATGTCTTTACAAAAAGTTTGGGTGATGGTTGTTCCTTTTTTGGCAAGAGAATCCGCCTTCTCATTACCCAGGATCCCACAATGGGCTGGGCTCTACTGCAAAACGATATCCTTGCTCTTTGAGGAAAGGTCTTCAAGACAAGAGATGCATTTTTCGATAGAAGTAGACTGAGGTGCGAGGGAGGAATTGATTGCAAAAAGTGCTGCCTTAGAGACAGATAGGATGACTGACCTAGTAAAGTATTCTGCTCGGCACTGCAGTTGAATTAGGTCAATACGTAAAACTTCGACTTCACGTAAGCAGATTTTAAAGTTCAAAAACATATGAACTTAAATTTCAGAGGAATAGTTTGGACAGTTAAGATAACATTTCATGAGGTTGAAAAAATTCTATTGGATGAAATCTGAATAATGAAATCTCAATTGAAACCTCAAAAGTTTGTTTATTCTATTATCCATCTTATTCTCTTTGTGTTATGAACATTCAGAAATTTCTAATAAATTATTTTGGCACTAAATTAAGGTATTTAAATGGTATATAAAAACATATATACTACTGTGTAAAAGCGTATATACTACTGTGTCCAAAAAGTAAGACCAATTTTCAATTTTAACTTCCCGAGGCTTATAGAATTTCATGACATTCATTGTACTTGACATCTGTACAAAATTTCGCGTCAAAATATTCATTAGTTTTTGAGTTATGCTTGGCTTTGTGAGACGCTAAAAGTGATTCCGGCGATTTTTGAAATGTCTGAATTCATTGAGCAAAGAACTTGCATTACATTTTATTTGCGGGAGCGTATAGAATGTTGCAAAAGGCATTCGGTGAGCATTCCTATATCGGAAAGAAATGCTTAGAAGTGATAAAAACAGTTCAAAGACGGCAGAGAACAAGTTTGAAGATGAAGAGCCTTCTGGTCAACCATCCACCTCAACCGACGAAGCTCACGTCCAAAAAATTAAATATTTCGTGCTTGAAAACCGTCTATTTACAATTAGAGACCTTGCTGAGGATGTTGGAATTTCAAAAGGATCGGTCAATTCTATTTTGGAATACAAACACGTCAAATCTCGATTGGTACCGAAAACACTGAATGCCCCAGCTCACACAGCATTGATTCTTCGTGACGTTTTCGCCAAAAATAAAACCCATATCATTCCACACACACCGTGCGACTTCTGGCTATTCTTTAACTCAAATGACCACTCCGGGGACACAGTTTTGAGTCGATTGAAGAGATTCAACGTGAATCACCGCGCCCTTTAAAGCCACCCCTGCCGATGATTTTTTAGCATGCATTGTGGATTGGAAAAAAACGTTAGCATAAGAGCATTGCGTCCGGAGGGGATTACTTTGAAGGCGAGGAAATAAATCTGGAAGAATAAATAAAGAGTTTTTGAAAAAAAAAATAATTGGTCTTACTTTTTGGCACAGTAGTATATATATATATTTATATTCAAAATACCAGCTAAACGTAAACAATAGAAGTAAAAATGATTTATAAATGTTTTTTAAAAACTGATATGTGTTTAACAAATCTTTGAAGCACCCATAACAGATAGCTCTGTATTGTCCAAACCAGGTGTTCCAACTGAAGCGATAAGAAACCTTCATTAGCCGAAATGATTTATCGCTGGATATTCTCTCGAGTGACTGCCATTTTGGGGTGTTTTGAAAGAAGTTCGCAAAATAAGTGAGCATTGAACAAGAGCTGTCCGTATCGCGTTTCCTGCTTTTCGAAGCAGAGACCATTGTGCAGAAACTGGAGCTGTCCCCGGCGCCACTCACTGACAGCGCAGTTAACAGTTAGCGCTGGAACAATTCTTCCGCTGATTAGTGGCTTCCGAGTCATCAAGTCAGCTTATCAAAAAGTTAGGAAATAAAGGACCGCAAAAGCGCCTGTCAAAGAAAAGATTTGTTTCCTATAGAATGAGAAAAAGTCCGATTTTATTTTCCTTTTTCTTTTTCAAAGTAGAAATTCGTTTTCGTTCGTTTATTATTTTGATAAGCACAGACAGCGGAACAACAAATTCAGATTCTTTTTCTTTCTTTTTTGTCTTAATGTGATTGCGTTTAAGTTTTTCAAATTCAGTTTTTTTTATTGACTTTTTTTTTTTGTTATTTTTAAAAAAGAAATTAAAAAGATGTTTGCTCATGCGTTTTTTTAATTTCGTAGCGTTTTTGATTTTTAAACATTTAGTATTTTATTGAGTAGGACTTTTTCATAAAAGTTATATATATAAAATAAAAAAAACTTACTACATAAAATATAAAAAAACTTACTTTAAAATATAAAAAACTTACTAGGAATTAAAAGATCTAAAGATAGAAATATATGGGAGATATAAACGTAGTGTAATGTTATAATTAAAAATGTCTAACCCAATTCTTTGGTAAACTACAATTGAATCCTTTTTTTTAAATATAGTAGGTGATTATAATTAAAGTCCCACTTTCAAACTGCTGTAAAAAATGAACCACTCGTCACAATGAGTTCAAATTTGAAGTGAAGGTACTTGAAGAAGGTGAAAACGGTACCACATCAAAAAAGTTCCCAAGTGTATTCATAGTTGGCGCTGTAAGTGGCATAAAAAATTAACTTGACTCCCAGTGATATTTTGAATCGAAATGACAACGTATTTGGCATGAGTTGAACATTAAACCTACTGTTGTATTCAATGTGCTTGATTGTTTCGGTTGATTGTTTTGATTGCTGTTTTAATTGTTGATTGCTTGATTGTTTTTTGACGGAAAAAATGACTTCCAAGCCATTCAACAGTTGTGACACTGGTAGTGGAAAGCCCATCCACTACGGCAAGGTCATGCCAAATTGGATGGGAAAAATCGGTGGAATTTTTTTTTGTTGTCATAAGAATTCTTTTTAGCCAAGGTTCTGACAAATTCCTAACAAGTTGATAGTTTAAGTTGCTATAAGGATGTCGTTTCCCCCTTCTTGTAGTATCTTCAGTTTAAATTTGAACTCATTGGGACGAATGGTTCTTTTTTTAAAGCATTTTGAAAGTGGTACTTTAATTATAATCCCCCTGTATAGATCGTATGTTAATTGCATTTAAATAAATCCCTTCCGTTTAAAACTGTTGAAAGCTATTTAAAAAGTTTGTGTTATGAAACCTTGTTATATGAAAACAAAGGTATACAAATGCAAAGTTAGGGTCTATAATCGCAAAAGGAAGAACATACATTTCTAACAACTAAAAGAAAAAAATATATATCAGATGCACAGCCAAAACTAGACTTCTGCTTGTGTCAAAATCGACTACACATCTGCTCAAATTCTTTTTTATTTTCGATGTTATAGGGGTCGGGGGACTGTATGGACCAAGGTAGATGCTTCATCTCATCCACGTGTTCATCAAATCATGATCGTACAGGTTCCGCTGCTTGTATCAGGGCATTAACATCCTGGTAAACTCCATCTCCCGCAGGAAACAAAGTTTATAACATAGGATGAATATGGTCAACTAAAACTACTTTATACTTCCCCGCAATGATCCTACCTTTCAGGGCTGTTACTTGGCTAGCAGAAAACTACGGCATGACACACACACACACAAACGCACACACATACAGAGAAAGAGAGAGAGAGAGAGAGAGAGAGAGAGAGAGAGAGGTGTTTATCAAAACATTGGAAACACCCTAAAGATATAAATTATCCTTTACTAAAATGGCCTAGGACCTCTTTTGGGCATGTAATGCAGCTTGAATTCGCCTGGAAATCGAGTGATACACGTGTTGAATAGTGTTTAGAGGCATATTGAACCATCCTTCATGGGCTAGCAGGAAACCACGGCCTGGCAACCCGTACCATGACACATTCACCTCGTTACTCCTACAACTTGATATCTTTGAAAGTCTGTGAGGTCTGACATTTTACGTTTTTGACCAAAATCCCAGATGTATACTTCACTAAAGCTGCTTCATACTACTCTGATATAGAATTTTTATAATAAAAAAGGACCCCTGTTAGCTAAGATTAAGTACTGAGGGCCAAAACAATGTAAGAACTATACAAATAATTTGAATATTCGTGATGAAATAAAATATTTAAAAAAATGGAGAGTACGTAGTAATTAATGTATTAGCAACAATACTCTCAAATTCCACCAATCTTCTCCAGAGATTAAAATCATGATACTGTTTAATAATTTCCAATTCTTGAAAATCGTGAATAATTTATAACTACCAAAAATTTAAATTGGGCAATCTTTGAAAATAATGAGAAATAGAACTAACAAAGCTCCTTCTGCTCTACTTTGACCAATAAATTTATCAGGAAGAAGATGTAGGTCGAATTGAAGGAAAAAGTAAAAATAAAAGAGTTTCGGAATACTTCAGGAGGGAAAAAGATTCCGATAGAAAATTCAATTAAGTACCTTAAAAGACAAACTGTTCAGAAAAAAAAGTATCTTCTTCCGATGATCGTTAAAACTTTTGCAGCAAAATAAAAATCATTGCTCAGATAAAGGACGACGGAAGATTTAATCGGTGATGTTTAACTAGAAAGAGCGTTGATTTACGTATCTACGAATATTGTAAGCGTTGTTATTTATTTCTGATATATTTGATGAATCATTATACGAGTAATATTTTATAGTAAAAAAAGAAGTAATTAAAAGTTTCCTATTTATTATATTGAGTGAGGGTTAGGTTTAACTACAATTTGTTTACATATCTATTAATATTATCTGACGTATTATTATTATTATTATTTTTGTGAATCAATAATTCAACATCAATCGATGATTGATGAATCAATATACGAGCATTCTTATAGATTAAAAATAATTAGATATTTAAAATAATTTTTAGTGAGGGTAATGTTTAGCTACAAAGAGTATTAGTTTTACTTATCTAGTAATATTATCTGATGCATTTTATTTACGAAGATATTTGATGAATCAATATACTATTCTTTTAGAATAAAAATAATAAGGAACTTAAAGATTTCTATTTATTTAAAATTATTTTTAGTGAGGTCATGTTTAACTAGAAAGAGTATTAGTTCTATCTATCTAGTAATACTATCTGATGCATTTTATTTACTAAGAAATTTAATGAATCAATACATGAGCATTCTTTTTGATTAAAAATAATAAGGAATTTAAAATTTTCTATTTATTTAAAATATTTTTCAGTGAGGGTCATGATTAACTGCAAAGAGTATTAATTTTACCTATCTAGTAATATTATCTGATGCATTTTATTTAAGATATTTGATAATTCTGTATATGAGGATTGTTTTATATTAAAAGCAATAAGTGATTTAAAGATTTTTATTAATTAAAAGTATTTTTATGTGAGGGAAATAGTGAAGTAAAAATATTATTCTCTATTGAATTAAAATTATTCGTTTTATGCATATTTAATTAAAAACAAAATTAACGTAAAAACATTTAAAGTTTATAATTTTATAAATTATCACATGAAAAACTCGGTATTGTAAATGAGATGTTTGAAATAACTACAATAATACTAATATAAATTGATAGAAATATTTAAAAATATTTTAATAAGAGTAATTAATGTTGATCTTATGCAGATCAAAAAGAAGGAAAGAAAAATAATTAAGATAAAGGAAAATAAATAAAAACATTACTAGAAAAAAGGAAAGAGATTTGAGTATGTACAATAATTTTAATAAATCGTAACGGAAGTCTGAATTTCATGAAATATAAACTTAAATTTAAAGCCTTCATCTAAATTGGTATATAGTACATTAAATATTTAGATGTAACATTAAGCAAATTTGTATTAAATTAAGCAACATAATGCTTGGTATTAAGTGTATAACATTAAAAGCATGAAATACATTAAAACGGTATATCAAACTGTAAAAGTGTTACATGTACCTAATTTTAATAGAAAATTTATTAAGAAAAATTGTTAATTATAAAATGATTTATAGTGAAGAATAAGGATATATAAGAGTGAAGCTGCCTGCCATAAATCAATATCGCTCCTTGCAACTTCGATGTGGACGGAAATCTGTTCTTCCATTTTATTGGAATACACCGCTGACTATAGTTTGAGTACGATCCAGTCATCTTACAGGAATTGACTTTAATAACTTGAAGATACGCATTCTTTGATAAGCTATCCTGAGAAAACTATAATGGTATTTCTTTAAGAGTTTTGTTGTTTTCTGAAAGAGAATTTTTTAAACTCTATATCTGCATATATATTTTACTTTTTTTTTTATCTACTTCTGAAGTTTTGGACCCATAATATTGATGTTTGAGCATATTTCATGATATCCAGTTTTTTCATTCGAGCTTATGCCCTTTCCAGATTTTGAATTTTTTTATATTTTTCTGTGTTTTTTTCCCATTATTTTGATGAGATAATTCAGAAAAAACACATGAATTTTTTTGACACAGTTTAAGTAGCATACTTAAACATTTATAGCACACAGATAGTTAAAAACAGCGTGTCACCCAATCAGAAATTTTTGTAGCGACATATATCCTCCTCTTTTTAATACGCTTTTATTAGTTTCACCTGTATGTTTGTTTGTTTGTAACTGACTCTTTGGGCTCGATTTTACCCTACTTTAAGCGATCGGATTTAATTTAAACGTTGTAGACTTATCAAGGACCGATATTTTGATAAGTTTATTATCTCATCGTGATTAGGATCGCCCGGATTAGTGATTTTATTTTAACTTATGAAGAGCAATTTAACCCATGTTGACTGAAAGTACCTAAGTCATTCAAACCTACGTGGGACAGTGGCACAACAGATACCGCGCCTGACTTCGGATCAGGTGATTTCCTGGCTGGCTCGACATATTTGAATTTAGCCTTTGTTTTACTCACAATTAAATTATTGTAAGAACTATAGTTTCAGTCCTCCGTACCGGGACCTCATTTAAATATTATAGTTTAAAAACACGCTTTTAGAGTTACTCAAACTAAAAAGTAAAAAATAAATTAGTTTAAAAACACGCTTTTAGAGTTCATCAAACTAAAAGTAAAAAATAAATTATAGTTTAAAAAAACTAAAAAACACGCTTTTAGAGTTAATCAAACTAAAAAGTAAAAAATAATTGTTAACGTAAGAATAAAATGACTGAAGAGAAAATGAATGTCACTGTTCTAAAAGCGTGGGGGGCTTTGTATGACATTTTTAAACTAACTCTGCATTTCGGAATGAAACTAGTGAAAGATTATAACGACTGATATCAAGCACCCCACGCTTTTAGAACAGTCATTTTATTCTTATGTTAAGAATTATATTTTACTTTTTAGTTTGATTAACTCTAAAAGCGTGTTTTTTTAAACTATAATTTTTTATTTCTACTTTATGCTTGCAGTGCCTGAACTGTTCAAAGGTCGTGTGGGAGAGCAAAAGGTTGTTGAACTTTACGATTGAATATCTATATTTGAGAATGAAAATTCAAGAAAAATTGTTCCTTAGAGGCTTTGATATGACTTCCGGAGAACATCCTTAGTAGCTCCTAAAAGAAAAAAAAGCAAGCTCTTAAAATGTCCGTTCTAGTTTCAATTCCTCTTGTGGAGGATTTTAGTATGGCTTGGGGAGAATTTGTGCTACATTGGCCTTACTAACAATAATATGAAAGAAATTTACTACGGATTTTCATAAAATAATTAAACATTTTTATTTCATTAAAGATATTTATGTAAATTTTTAATTTTTTTAAATGCATTCAGATACTGTGAATAACTTTAATGAAACAAATATTAAAAATAAAGTATCTATAACAAAATACCGATTTAAATTTTTTTGGATTAATAATTGTTTTGTGCTTTTTTTAAAAATGCATTAAAGTGCAACAATAACTAAATTATTTTCCATTATAAATACTAATTAATTAATTACGCTTATTTATAATTAATTATATAAACCAAATTATTTTTATTTCAGTAAATATTGTAATGTAAATTTTGAATTTTTTTAAATGCATTACGATACTGTGAATAATTTTAATAATTTAATAATTTTTTACTTAAAAAGCAACAATAAAATTATTTTTAATTATGAATAAACTAACTATTAATTAATTAATTATACATATCAGATTATTTTATTTCATTAAATATTTTAATGTAAATTTTGAATGTTTTTAAATGTATTCAGATACTGTGAATAATTTTTAATGAAACAAACATTAAAAGTAAAACATCTATAACAGAAAGCCAATTAAAAATTTTTTTTAATTAATAATTATTTTGTGCTTTTTTTTCCAATTCATTAAAAAGCAACGACAACTACAAATGATTTTTCACTAAAAAAATCTGTCTCTTATTAAATTTATTTAGAATTGCTTTTAGAATTCCAATTTACCAGTTTATGGTGGCAATCAGCATTATCAGCAGGGAACATGCCTTCATAAAACTTTGACACTTGAGTAATGGTCCCACACTGACAATTATCCAGAGAAAAGAATTGTCCTATCCTAAAGAATTGTCCTAAGAATTCTACTATCATTAGGAAATAATTCTGTCCAAGGTTCATTGGGGCGTCAAAGTAGATTTATTTGTCACAAGAATTGAGACTTCTTGTAATTGCCCTCTAATTTGTCTCATCTCTGGATTTAAAACTAAAGAGGCTTAATTTACCATCTGTTAAAGGGAGAAAAAGGTTTTAACGGGGACTTATCCGATTTGACGTGAGACTGGAATCAGTGTTCATGACGTAACAATATGAGACAGTTTCGTTCATAAAGAATTCTTTTTTCATAGGATGATACGATTAAAACTTTCTGTATTTAATCCTCTACTTTAAGCCAATTGACCATAAATTGCTAATCGAACGTTTTTTTCATTTATTTAGGATTAAAATGTGTTATTATTCTTGATATTTAATTAAAATATTCAAAGAAATATTAAAATTACAATAAATAGAATTACAGGACAAAATGCTATTTAAATAAGGATTATGACATGACATGTTAAATCTAAATAAAGGTTCTTCCAAATAAAAAAAAATATTTTTTATACAATCATTTATTCTTTAGTGACTAATAACGTATTTTTTAAATTTGTTTTTCATAAAAATGTAGGACTTAAATAATATGGCATGGAAGTAGGAATACTGTTTAATCAAAGTTTCTCTTTTCACTCATTTTTTCACTTAACTTTCTAAAAAACATTTGGCGATATGACATTATATCGGCAATTTTGTTAATCCTCCACATTTAATCCATTTTCACACACATTTTTTCATTTGTTTTCCATTAAAAAGTACTATTTATAATAACATGACACTGGGAATAACAATCTTGATGTCACATTAAAAAATTTCCGTTTCCACTCCTTTTTTTAAAATTTGTTTTTCGAAGAAATCTACGATATGTTATGAGACTGGAAATACAATTCATGACTTCAAATTGAAAAGAAATTTATTTCACTAGAAAAATCTCGTTTTTTACAGAATTGTGTAAACAAATTTTTTTTTGAGGTTTTCCTCAATAATAGTTAATCAGATGCTCGTTTGCTTTTCATCAAAATATCCGTTTTACACGGTATGACATGACACTAGAAATACATTTCAAGACGGCACAAAATATTATATCCACAGGAAATAAAATTTTTTTAGGATATAAGCCTTTTTTAATATATAGGATAATTTTTTCTACGCATTTCTGAACCTTAGTGGGTCATCTCACATTTTTGAAAAAAAAATTAATTATTTGAAAATTAAATTATTTTCAATAAATATGTTATTTCATATTGATATCTTATTTAAATATTTAAAGAAATAGTAAACCTTTCATAAATTGTATTTTAAAGTAATCTGTCATTTTCAAAAATTTCTGTTTGCATAGTTTAGAATCACCCAAACGTTTCAATGCTCTTATAATAATAACATTAAAATTAAATTCATTATCTTATTATCCTAGTGAATTTTAATAATTAATTAAGTATAAAATATTTTTTTAAAGTTTTCCTTCAATTATTGTTTATATAATTGTTTCCATGATTTTAAATAATATAACATTAATTAAATATAGCGCATTCAATGTTCATTTTCAATAATGGCTTGAATTGAACGTTAGAAAGCTGTTTCAAAATTATTATTTTCTAAATCCACATTTTATTTTTTAAATGCCATACAAATCACATAAAAATCCTCTTAAGAATAAAAATGTGGAATAGAGGGAGTAATCAAAAGGCCATTAAAGTAAACAAAATTTTTTCGTCAGTTTTTTCTGAGATTAATTTTAAAAACTCCAGTTTTTTTGGAACATTAAATCTAAGAGAATTTGATCTTTCCAGAAAAGAATTTTCCAAAACAGAGAAAAAAATAATCTTAGGTTTTTTTTTCTGGTTTGATTGCATTTTATATCATCAGCGATTGAGTGACTTTGAAAAAAAAAAACTATAAAGCAATAATAGTGATGAAAAATAATGCTCCTCAAAATGAAGAATGAAAACGTTTCGTCATTTAAAGCACGCCAGTTCTCTACAATTTTCACAAAAAAAAAGGAGAATGTTTTTAATTTAAGTATTTTGAAGGATAGTGAACAGTTCAGTTTATTACATTGCTTGCAAAATAATGTTTTAAAAAAAAAGAAAATATGATCAGTGTCCGAAGTTCTGCGTTTTTATTGCTGGGAATTTGAACATTATTTGCCACTAAAACAAGAGATTCGGCATTGCTTGATGACCTAGTTGCTCTGGCGTTCGGTACCACAGGTTTCGGGTTCAAATCCCGACTTTGCTATGAATGTTTGTAGTGGTTTGGAATCCACTCTAAGCCATAGGTCCCAGTCGAATATGACCGTAGAGCGTTGTGGGAGTAGTGTTATTCGGCCCCATAGCCTATCTTCAAGCTACACGTTCCCCCTGGGTAGTGCTAATGAGTAATAGAAGTGCAACCTTTGCTTATGGCATAAAGATTAACTGTCACTGTATTGCTAACTGTATTAGAACTACAACAACAAGAGATTCGGAATTATCCAGGATGCGCTATCATGGGCGGAGGCGATTCATTGCAATCACAATTATGAATGAACACCATAACTTGTAGCATATAGTAAATTTTCAACGATCTAATTCAAAATAAATATGCTTGATTTCACTGAAAATTATTTGTAAGCAATACAAATAGTTTTAAATTAAAAATATTTGTAAATTTTTATGATTATATCGCATTTATAACGTTTAGAATCAATAAAATCTTGCATAATCTCTTATAATTAAGGAAGCGATGAATGGTTAAAATATTTTATAAGGCAGCTCAATAAAATTACATTTTTTTTGTAGGCTATTACATTTTCTAAACCAGTGGCATTAAATAGCTAAAATTGAGGATCGCTACTTCTTTTAACTGAACCAAATTAACTAATAGCTTTTATTAAAGGAAGCTCTATTAAGTATTGGTTTTTTAAATATATGTAGGAGTGTGCCGAAATTTTCTTTTTTGCACTACTTATTTGTTGTTAATTGATGAAAGTAAAAAGGTCTTTTGATTTACAAGATTGCTGTTTAATAAAAGCCTGCTTAAAGTAAACAATTATAAGAATTTTAATCAAATGATTTTTTTGACTTAGAAACGAATTTAATGAACTATTATTCTTTTAATAAGTTAATATTCAATTTTCAGTTGGAAATATTTTAAATGCGAATATTGTATTTATTAAGAAGAAATAATAAAGACGGTTAAATTGGATTATAATTAAGAATTCGATAGTAGCGAAGTCAAATTTATAATTATCATTTAATTATTAATTGTTGACATTTTCTAAATTTTATGATTTGAAATTAATTCGTAAGTAATTCATTTTCTATTAACTGATTATTTTAATCATGAAGCAATAAAGTTTAATTACTTTTCTCATAAAACCTACATATATTTTATTGAAGTATTTTATAAATATATTTTTTTGTAATTATGATGTAGTTATTTTCCATTGGTTTTAAATATTTTTACTGTAATTCATAGTTTGTTTTTACGAAATATGTAATTTGTTTTTTGATGTTTGTCATTTTCATTTAATATTTTAATATATTCGCTTTTTATTTTTTTATTTTATTTTTTTTCGATATTTCAATTTAATTTACATATTTATTTATTTAAAATGTTTAATTAGTATTCGAGTCATATGGTTGTTTTCGTATTTTGTCTTTTAAGATTTCATTTATTTTTGAATGATGATATTTAAATTGGAAAATAAACGTGCTTTTTTTCTTCAAATTTTAGATTGCTTGGTGATATGATATCCACAAATCCAATTAATTTAGATTTTATAACAAGTTTTCTTTTGAAGTCTATCTAAATTCAAATTTTGTAATTTTGAAATATTTCATCAACAAAATGTGTTTAAAAATTTATTTATTTATTATTATTTTAATTTAACATGCATTACGCCAGACCATGTCTGATCGTAGATACTAAATATAATATATATTTAAATATATAATTGAAGATTTTTTAAATTAATATTAGATAGGATATTAAAGATATTTAAAATAAAAAAAAAAAACCATCATGAATTATATCCTTTTTATCGTAAAAAAAAAAATTTTGATGTATAAACAGCATTAGCCTTGAATGATGTCGATTTAAAAGAGACATGTTAATTAACGCTGTAAGCTTTTGATTTAGTGGAAGAATTTTCGAATATCCACATGTCTGAAAACCAGAATATTCCTGCTTTACAGCCATGGATAAACATGATAATTTATTTACTGGAAAAGATTACATTATATTTTTAGAGAAGAGAATTAAGAAATGAGCTCCTGAGATATCTAGGCATATTCGTTCCCACTTGCAATGCCACCAGACACAAAAATTGTATCATTAAATTGGCATTTGCATTGTAAAATGATCAATAAGATTCATAAATGATGAGCAACGCTTAAAGTTGTAATGGATATTCATCATCGACATTTACTGTAAATCTTTTCAACAAAAATTGAAGTTATAATATATTCTTTATCATATAAATTTTTTTTAAATTTATAAAGAAACTATATCTACTTTTTGCAAATAATATTTACTTAAATGAATTGAATTCATCAAAGCACTTTTTTATTGAATATTAATTCTAAATCATAATAATATCAAACATTTTTGTTTTCATCGAATGGCTTGGTTTGTTTGTCGCTCTACGGTCATTTAGTGCACAGTTTTGGCTAATTAGACCGGGACCTACAGTTTAAGGTGGATTCCGAACCATAAACAAATATCCACGCCACTGCCAGGATTTGAACCTGAAGTCAGTGGTACCAAAGGCCAGAGCACTAACCGATCGACCATCAGGCCGCTCATCGAATGGCAGATGATATTTTGATTATTTGAAAATAATTAAATAGGAAAGCACATTTTTCTTTTTCAAAACGAAAATATTTTAACTCAAGTTTTTGTAAAATATAATTACATTGTTTTAAAATTTTATTGAAATATGTTAATTAATTACAATTGAAATCAATGCCATCCATTTTTGATATTTCACATAAATACAGCCAATTAAGAGTATGATGTAGATATAATTTAATAGTGTTAGAATGACACAAGAATTATGTTTATTATTAACTTTTACCTAAGCAAATAATTTTTTATATGACTTGTATATAGTTTTAAAATTTAATTTAATTTTTTTTAAACGTTAATATACATTAGAAATATTATGCTATATTAGATATATTATGCTATATTAGATATATTATGCTAGATTAGATATATTATGCTACATTATTTAATAAAATATCCTTCATTTTTAAATACTGCCAACTACATTTCATAGTTTATAAATATGTGTTAGTATTTTACTTACAGTTTAGTTTAATTTACAGTTTACATTACTTTGGCAGTTAGTTTACTTTTGTTACTGTTTTATTTTATATGTTATTAGTTTATTTAACTTCATTTATTTTACTTTAAAATGTTGTAATAATTCTTTAAATGCAAAAATCTGAAAACTAAATTGTTATAAAATTGCAAAAATAAAAGCAACTAGAAAAACAAGATAGTTTATAATATATTTATTCAATATATATTTATTTGAAGCATTAAATTAAATAAAAAATAAAAATAATTTTATTCATTAAAAGGTAGATGATGTTTTGAAAATGTGTATTCTAGATTTTTATAACATTAAAATTATCAGTTTAAATCGTATTACATTAAAAAAAGGTTTATTTCATTATTTTTAAAATAATTTCTCATTCGATTGAAACTAAATACAAATACACATAATAATTATATAAAGCATACAATTAACTAATAAAAAAATGTCTATTATTGTTTCTTAAACTAACTTAAAATCCATTATTAAAGAAATTTTTTTTTCTTTCCTGTTCTGAAGCTCTGTTTAATCAAAATTTTTAATGAATTAACATCAAATTCTAATTCCTAGCTAATTAATGATTCATTACTTTCTCAAAGCAATAAATGAGTGCTAGAGCGTGACGCTGAAGTAAATTATCACATTGGACATTTAGTGTTTTTGACTCTGGAAGCTATGATATTTCGTGCTCTGCAATCAAAATTTTTAGAGTAAAAAGAAAAACCAAACTACATCATAGATAAATGGATATTACCTGGATAAATAGATATTATCCAGGTTTTTATGACATATTACAGCACGTTCTATCTCACAAAACAAGAAAAAAATTGAATGCGAAATTTAAGCGTATGAGCGAGCATAAGTCCAGCAACATGCCCATATACAGGATTATAAAAATAAATCGCATATAAAATAATCATAAAGAGAAGGAACAAGGGCCTTTTTATATAATCAATCAGTACGCTGCTGTGGTTTCAAACATCTTCTTGCAATCATTGCTTATGAGTCAAAAGAAGATTCAACAGGGTTTGTGGCAACATGTGTACCATTCTCACATCGATATTCAGGTTACTTGGTGGTGGACTTGTTGTTGTTGGATTTGGCGGCGGACTACAGTTGGCTTAATTGAGCACTTTGTTTTTAGACTATCCATTGCAGCTGCAAGCTTGCTTGAATTGCCTGCCATCTTTCGAACTGTTCGTCAATCACTCCTCTGATTTTAATTGGTGGTCTATTATATTTATTATTTAAATATTTATTGTAAACATTGAACCAAAAGAGCATTTTGCAATGGTGTTGCTAATAAATAATGCTTTCCTTTTATTTTCAATTTTAGTGTTCGTATCTCAACGTGTCTCTTCCGACCCTACATTTCTACACAAAAAATATATGTTTTAATAAGCTTTACCACCCTTCAAAGTTTGTCGTATGGAATTCTATCTCCATCTCCTATGGAGTTCTATCTTCTATCTACTCTCTCTCTTTCTATATGTATATATATATATATGAACCTTTCGTTCAAAACTTCCAACACTATAATGAAAATCTAATTATTTTTTAAGTAAACAATTATTTAAATAAATTCTACAATAAAAACACTCATTTTCATATTACAAAATACCAATCGAAGGTTTTTAGTAAGATAAAAAAGAATAGGGTGAGCTTCACTGAAAAAAAAATAGAGTTTTCCAAAGGTATATACAGCATTACAAAAAGAAAGTAAATAACAATAAATAAATAAAAAAACACAAGAATGTTGGAATTTATCGTAAATAGAGTCAAGAGAAACGTAAAAAATAAAATAAAAAAAAAAGACTAGTGCCCATAAAAACGGTAAAAATAATGGCTAGAGAGTTGGAGAAAAAGGTTAGGCAAGACAATTTGTGAGTAAAAGTTTCTATTTCTACGAAAAGAGAATAGTAGCTGCCGAAGACCTTTCTCCCCAACGGTCTGTCGCTTAGAAAAGGTTAAACAAAATCGCGGTTCAGACACGCACAGTCTCTGCCAGATCATAAAACTGATGTTTTAGATGAAGATGTTATTTTTTTTTCTCACTGTCTTTAGCAATCACCGAAGAAAAGTTTCTTCTTCTTCTTTTTTTTTTCTTATAAAATCTGAATATTTCTATTGCATTGATAGTTCCAAATTTGTAGCCCTTACAAATAGCAGAAATTCGAATCTATTCAAAATTCTGGAATTTTTATGGCTTCTGCTGTTGTTATTTTTTCATTGGCAGTAGAGTGATGCTGTAGCTATTTTAAAATGAAAAAATATTCAGATAGGATTGTGAATTGAATTGCTTACTTGGAGGTCTCTAGAGATGTTTCAAAAAGATATGCAAATGTGGCGAAGTTATCCTTTATTGTACTCTTGGAATGCATTATCTCTCATTTCCTTCTTGCAAAAGTAATATAGTAAGCTTTTGAAATGGGCCTGAATAACGTTGAATAAGTGAAGTGACCTCTTTTGTGAAGTGTCTGACATTGAAAAAAAGAAGTGCTGTGAAAATAAAATTATTTGGTCGATACAAAATGTCATATGAGTTTACAAATATAATTTAATATATTTAAATAAGTGAAAATAATTAATAAAAAAGAATTAAAAATTAGTTAATTATTGAAACAGAGAATCAAAAAATCTTTCAATTATACGTTGTCAATAAACTATGCACTTTTTTTCATTTTTTGTTTCCGTACATCAACGCGTCACTTCCAAATATGTGGCCTGATGGCCAATTGGCTAGCGCTCAGGCCTATGGTACCACAGGCTTTAGGTTCGAATCCTGGTGGGGACATGGATGTTTGTTGTTGGTTCCGAATTCACGTTAAACAGTAGATATCAGTCACGTTAAACAGTAACATTACTAATTAACCTAA
Source organism: Caerostris darwini (assembly GCA_021605075.1). Lineage (NCBI taxonomy): Eukaryota > Metazoa > Arthropoda > Arachnida > Araneae > Araneidae > Caerostris > Caerostris darwini. The sequence continues at coordinate 16,331 of BPLQ01012603.1, read as the reverse complement.
AGTGTGAAGAAAAAGACCGTAGAGCGACAAACCAAACTCCCGACCATACATTCTGTTAGTTTAATGAGCTGTATCACCTTTCAAAGTTTGTCCAATGACTGTTAAATTTTATTTTTACGTATGTCAATAAATCCATTTAATCTTAAATAAAAAGCTGTTTATTTTTCGGTTCGAAATTTCACACACTATGACGAAAATTTAATTATTTTTTAAAGTAAACAATTATTTAAGCAAATCCTATAATAAAACAAAGCATTTCCATATTACAAAATACAAATCGAAGGTTTTTAGTAAGATAAAAAAGAATAGAGAAAGCTTCACTGAAAAAAAAAAAGAGTTTTTCCAAAGGTATATACAGCATTACGAAAAGAAAGTAAATAACAATAAATAAATAAATAAATAAAATAAAAACACGAGAATGTTGGAATTTATCGTAAAAAGAGTCAAGAGAAACGTAAAAATAGAAGAAAAAAAATACTAGTGCCTACAAAAACAGTAAAAATAACGGCTAGAGAGTTGGAGAAAAAGTTAGGCAAGAAATTTTGTGAGTAAAAGTTTCTATTTCTACGAAAAGAGAATAGTAGCTACCGAAAACCTTTTTCCCCAACGGTCTGTCGCGTAGAAAAGGTTAAACAAAATGGCGGTTCAGACATGCACAGTCTCTGCCAGATCATAAAACTGATGTTTCAGATGAAGATGTTATTCTTTTCCTCACTGTCCTTAGCAATCACTGCAGAACAGTTTTTTTCTTTTTTTATAAAATCTGAATATTTCTATTGTATTGATAGTTCGAATTTTGTAACCCTTACAAATAGTAGAAATTCGAATCTATTCAAAATTCAGGAATTTTTATGGCTTCTTTTGTTGTTATTTTTTCATTGGCAGCGAGTGAGGCTGTAGCTATTTTGAAAATGAAAAAAAAAATATTCAGATGGGATTGTGAATTGAATTGTTTACTTGGAGGTCTCTAGGGTTGCTTCAAAATGATATGCAAATGGGGTGAAGTTATCCTTTACTGTACTCTTGGAATGCATTATCTCTCTTTTCCTTCTCGCAGAAGTAATATAGTGTAAGCTCTTGAAATGGGCCTGAATAACGTTGAATTTGCTCTTTTATGAAGTACCTGGCATTGAGAAAAAGAAATGCTGTAAAAATAAAAGGATGTCTGTGATACAAAATGTCCTTTGAGTTAATGTATTTAAATAATTCATTAATTTATGATGTTAACTGCGTGATTTGAAAGAAAGGTAATTTTTGAAGAAGTTTAATTACAACAAAATAATTTGAAGTTACATAGCATTAAAAGAAAAAAATTGATGGAAAAGAATTAACAATAGCTATTAAGTTTTTTCCCTTCAAAATTGGATTCCGCCACGTTTATCTGACTCGCATACCTAAAAAAGAATTTATTCGTCCTTATCCGCTTTTAAACCTGATGTTTACCTCCCAGTGAATAGCTCGTAGAGCAGTATAACGGTAAAAAAATTAATAGTTAAAAATTAAAAATTAATCAATATAAAAATCGCTAAAATTGCAGTATGTTTTAAAAGTATATTTTTGAAAATACAGATATTTATCAATTTCATGAACCAAGTTGAATTAAAAAAATTTGATTTGAAAAAGTACAAAAGTTTTAAATTTGTCACAATTTTGGATAACTGTTATATAAAAGACAGTAGTTTTTATTTATAATAATGTTAATCTGTTAAAATCTTTAGTTATTTACAACGCATAGGACATTTTATAATTCAATAAACCTATCAAAATAAGCTATCACATGGAAAATTGGTAAGCGGCCAAGTCAGATGGATTGAAACATAACGAAGTAATGGGGAAGAAAGGGATTTATTGTAAGGATATTAATTACAATAAAATAATGTTTAATAATTAAATTAGATATTATTAAAAAAAAACAATTAGATGAAAAAAATTCAACAATAGCTATTAAATTTTTTGCTTTAAAAATTGGATTTCACCGCGTTTGTCTGACAAACACTCCTAATAAGGAATCGATTCCTTTTTTACCTTCCAGCGAATAGCTGGTAGAACATTATATTCCCGTTGTAATTAATGTAAATTATTGTAGCTAAGTGACAAATTTTAAATTATTTTATTTTTTTTAATTGTTGTTGTGTTGTATCTAATTCTCAATGTTATGCAGTGCGGAATGAACATCTCACGAGTAATCTACTCATGAATGGAGGGAAAGGGGCAGCTTTTGTTGTGATGGAATAGCCGTAGGTAGACGTCTGACTTGGCTCCGTTTATCATAGCATTTGCCCTCTATCATAGCATATCTTATCAGCATAGCATATCATATATATCATATATATATTTATAGCATAGCATAGCATATCTCATCATAGCATACTCCCTCTGGATGTCAGCAGTCCGATAACCGTTAGGGCGCCAAGAGTGACTCCAAGTGGATTGGCAATCAGCAGTTTACTGAACTTCACAATTATTTATACCGGGTGGCTATAAAAATGCTGCCCATATCTGGTTGCACCAGCAGCTGAAACCAATGAACAGAGTGAAACCAAATTTCCTATACAGGTGATTCAATGGTTATGGGACAAAGAACATGGACATCATGTGCAGTGTACTAAAGCATACTACATTTTTTTTCGTAGGAATGTATGGTTGGAAATGAGACCAATTTCGAACGAATTTCTCGCAATAGCTAGGCACAATGGACCAACAGACACCCCGTCACGTGATCATTTTCAAGCCCTCTGGCTGGCAACCTCGGCATGCACTCTATTTTATTCTTACTCTGTGTTTAGAGCTGTATTTTATTTACTAGACTCCAGGTGACTCTACTGAGGACCTCGTAGTTCGACTCTCCATTGCAGCTGCAAACATGCACGAAATGCTGGCCATTTTTGGAACTGTTCGCCTATCACTTCTTCGAGGCTACCAAGCCCGTATTGCTGTTGCTCGTCGCAGTTAACATTTATTGTAAACAGGGAATCAAAAATGAATTTTGCAATGATGTTATGAATAAACAATGTGTTTCTTTTCATCTCTCATTTTTTGTGTTCGTACATCAATGCGTCACTTCCGACTTCCTTATGTCTTAGTAAGCTGTGTCTCCCCTCACAATTTGTCCCATGATTGTTGAATTTTATTTTAATGCATAAATAAATAAATCTATTCAATCTTAAAGAAAAATCTGTTTATTTTTCTGTTTGAAATTTCAAACACTATGATGAAAATCTAAATATTTTTTAAGTAAACAATTATTTAAGCAAATCCTTCAATAAAAACACGCATTTTCATATTAAAAAACACAAATCAATGTTTTTACAAAGATAACAAAGAATAGGCAAAGCTTCACTGAAAAAAAAAAAAAAAAAGAGTCTTCCAAAAGTATATACAACACTACGAAAAGAAAGTAAATAACTATAAATAAATAAAAAAAAGAAAAACACAAGAATGTTGGAATTTATCGTAAAAAGAATCAAGGGAAACGTATGAATAAAAAAAAAAAAAAAAAGACTAGTGCCTATAAAAACAGTAAAAATAACGGCTAGAGAGTTGGAGAAAAAGTTAGGCAAGACAATTTGTGAGTAAAAGTTTCTATTTCTACGAAAAGAGAATAGTAGCTGCCGAAAACCTTTTTCCCCAACGGTCTGTCGCCTTGAAAAGGTTAAACGAAATGGCGGTTCAGACATGCACAGTCTCTGCCAGATCATAAAACTGATGCTTTAGATGAAGATGTTATTCTTTTCACTGTCTTTAGCAATCACTGAAGAACACTGTTTTTTCTTCTTTTTTTTTTATGAAATCTGAATATTTCTATTGTATTGATAGTTCCAATTTTGCAGCCTTTACAAATTGCAAAAATTCGAATCTATTCAAAATTCAGGAATTTTTATGGGTTCTTCTGTTGCTATTTTTTCATTGGCTGCGAATGATGACGTAGCTATTTTGAAAATGAAAAAAAAAATATTCAGATGGGATTGTGAATTGAATTGCTTATTTGGAGGTCTCTAGGGTTGCTTCAAAATGATATGCAAATAGGATGAAGTTATCCTTTATTGTACTCTTAGAATGCATTATCTCTCTTTTCCTTCTTGCAGAAGTAATATAGTAAGCTCTTGAAATGGGCCTGAATAACGTTGATTGTGCTCTTTTGTGAAGTGTCTGGCATTGAAAAAAAGAAGTGCTGTGAAAATAAAATGATTTGGTCGATAAAAAATGTCATATGAGTTTACAAATATAAATTTATATATTTAATTAAGTAAAAATTACTTAAGCACCTATTTAAAAAATTTGAAAAATTACATTAAGTATATATGTAAAATTAGAGGGTATAGTTACAGTAAATCTGTAAAATAACATATATAAGTGTATGTTAAATATATTTCTGAAATTACAGATGTTTATTACCGTTTTGAATCCAGCTGAATTTAAACAATGTGATCCCAAATAAGTACAAGCAATGTTTTTCTTTTCATCTCTCTTGTTTTTGTGTTCATATTTGAGCGCGTCACGTCCGACCCTGCATTCCGCATGCTTCAGTAAGTTGTTTCCGCAATCAAAGTTTGTCCCATGATTATTCAATTTTATTTTTATGTATACATAAATAACTCTATTCAATCTTAAATCTTTATATTTTTCCGTGTGAAATTTCGCACACTATGATGAAATTCTAAATATATTTTAAGTAAACAATTATTTAAGTAACTCCTACAATAAAAACACGCATTTTCATATTACAAAATATAAATCGAAGATTTTTAGTAAGATCAAAAAGAATAAAGTGAGCTTCACGGAAAAAAAGTAACTCAGAGTTTCCCAAAGGTATATACAGCAATACGGAAAGAAAGTAAATAACAACAAATAAAAAAAAATAATAAAAAACGCAAGAATGTTGGAATTTATCGTAAAAAGAACCAAGAGGAACAAAAAAAAAAAAAAAAAAAAAAAAAAAAAAAAAAAAGAACAGTGCCTGTAAAAACAGTAAAAAAAAATGGCTAGAAAGTTGGAGAAAAAGTTAAACCAAGAAAATTTGCGAGTAAAAGTTTCTATTTCTACGAAAAGAGAATAGTAGCTGCCGAAGACCTTTTTCCCCAACGGTCTGTCGCATTGAAAAGATTAAACAAAATGGCGGTTCAGACATGCACAGTCTCTGCCAGATAATAAAACTGATGTTTTAGATGAAGATGGGTTTTTTTTCAGTGTCTTTAGCAATCACTGAAGTAAATTTTTTTTCTTCTTTTTTATAAAATCTGAATATTTCTATTGTATTGATAATTCCAGTTCTGTAGCCCTTACAAATATCAGAAATTCGAATCTATTCAAAATTCTGGAATTTTTATGGCTTCTTCTGTTGTTATTTTTTCATTGTCAGCGGGAGATGCTACAGCTATTTTGAAAATGAAAATGAAAATATTCAGATGGGATTGGGAATTGAATTGCTTACTTGCAGGTCTCTAGGGATGTTTCCAAAAGATATGCAAATGTGGATGTTTTATCCCTCAAAACTAAGCTCTTGAAATGGGACTGAATAACGTTGAATGTGCTCTTTTGTGAAGTGCCTGGCATTGATAAAAAGAAATGCTGTGAAAATAAAAATACTTGGGTGATACAAAATGTCATATAAGATATGAAATATAAATTAATATATTTAAATAAGCATTATCCCAATATGAAAATCTGAAAAATTTCAGGCAGTATGTAAAGATGGAAAATTACAATGTATAGTTACAGTAAATTTCTAAAATTACAGTGTATAATTAACACATATATAAGTATATGTTAAGTATATTTCTGGAAATACAGATGTTTATTAACGTTATGAATCAAGCTGAAATTAAAAAATTTGATCCTAAATAAGTACAAACAAGGTTTTTTTTTTATCTCTCATTTTTTGTGTTCATATATCAACGCGTCACTGCCGACCATGAATTTTATATGTTTCAGTAAGTTGTTTGCCCAATCAAAGTTGGTCCCATGATTATTGAATTTTATTTTTGTTTATAAATAAATAAATCTATTCAATCTTAAATCTGTTTATTTTTCCATTTGAAATTTCATACACTATAATGAAAATCTAAATATTTTTTAAGTAAACAATTATTTAAGGGAATCCTACAATGAAAACAAGCATTTTCATATTATAAAACGGAAATCAATGTTTTTAGTAAGATCAAAAAGACAAGGGAAAGCTCCACTGAAAAAAGAAGAGTCTTCCAATGGTATATACAGCATTAAGAAAAGAAAGTAAGTAACAATAAATAAATAAATAAATAAAAAACACAAGAATGTTGGAATTTATCGTAAAAAGAGTCAAGAGAAACGTATAAAAATAAAAGAATAAAAGACTAGTGCCAGTAAAAATAACGGCTAGAGAGTTGGCGAAAAAGTTAGGCAAGAAAATTTGCGAGTAAAATTTCTATTTCTATGAAAAGAGAATAGTAGCTGCCGAAGACCTTTTTCCCCAACGGTCTGTCGCGTAGAAAAGGTTAAACAAAATCGGGGTTCAGGCATGCACAGTCTCTGCCAGATCATAACACTGATGTTTTAGATGAAGATGTTCTTTTTTTTTTTGTCACTGTCTTTAGCAATCACTGAAGAACACTTTTTCTTTTTTTTTTTTTAAAAATCTGAATATTTCTATTGTATTGATAGTTCCAATTTTATAGGCCTTACAAATTGCAGAAATTCGAACCTATTCAAAATTCAGGTGTTGTTATTTTTTCATTGGCTGCGAATGATGCCATAGCTATTTTGAAAATGAAAAAAATATATGTATTCAGATTAGATATTGAATTGAATTGCTTACTTGGAGGTCTCTAGGTTGCTTCAAAATGATATGCAAATGGGGTGAAGTTATGTTTTATTGTACTCTTGGAATGCATTATCCTTCATTTCCTTTTTGCAGAAGTAGTATAGTAAGCTCTTGAAATGGACCTGAATAACGTTGAATGTGCTCTTTTGTGAAGTGTCTGACATTGAGAAAAAAGAAGTGCTGTGATAATAAAAATACTTGGATGATACCAAATGTCATACGAGTTAACACATATCAGTTAATATATTTAAATAATTCATTAATTTATGATGTTAACTGCGCGATTTGAAAGAAAGGGAATTTTTTGAAGGAGTTTAATTACAACAAAATAATTCTAAGTTACATAGCATTAAAAGAAAAAAAATAGATGAAAAAAAAAGTAGCAATAGCTATTAAGTTTTTTCCCCTTCAAAATTGAATTTCGCTGCATTTATCTGACTTGCATCCCTAACGAAGAATTAATTCGTCCGTTTCCGCCTTTAAACCGAATGTTTACCTTTCAATGAATAGCTGGCAGAACAGTAAAACAGTGAAAAAAATCAATAGTTAAAAATTAAAAATTAGTTAATTGTCAATATAAAAATCGGTAAAATTACGGTAAGTTTTAAAAGGATATTTCTGAAAATACAGATATTTATCAATGTTATGAACCAAGTTGAATTAAAAAAAAATTAATCTGAAAAAATTAAAAAGCTGTAAATGTGTCAGAATCTAGATTTATTGTTATATGAAAGACAGTAATTTTTATTTATAATAATCTGAATCTGCTAAATTTTTTAGTTATTTCTAACTCATAGGGAGTTTTATAATTCAATAAACCTATCAAAATAAGTTACAATCCGACCAGCTATCACGTGGAAAATTGGCAAGCGGCCAAGTCAGATGGAATGAAACATAACGCCATAATAGGGAATTAAAGATGTTATTTTGGAAGGATTTTAATTACAATAAAATAATTTTAATTTTTAATAATTAAAATCTTAAATTACATAAAATTAAAAGAAAAATTTGATGAAAAAAATTTAGCAATAGCTATTAAATTTTTTCTCTTCAAATTTGGATTTCCCCACGTTTGTCTGTCTTGCACCCCTATCAATGAATAGATTCGTCCATTTCCGCCTTTAAACCGGATGTTTACCTTCAGTGAATAGCTGGTTGAACAGCGTATTCCTGTTGAAATTAATGTAAATTATTGTGGCTAAAAGATAAATTTTTAAAATCTTTTATGTTGTTTTTAGTTTTTGTTAGGCGTCTAATCCTCAGTGTCCTGCAATGCTGGACGGACATCTTATGGATAATCAACTCCTGGATGGATGGAAAGATGGCAGCTTCTGTTGTGATGGAGCACCCGTGTTCAGAAGTCTGACTTAGCTTCGTGTCGACTTGGCTTTGTTTATCAGAGAATATTGAATCCAAATATGCTTATATACTATTACTAGACACTAAAAAGGGTTGTTCTTCAAACAAAATACTGAAAAAATCACTATAAACTACATTTCTTTTTGGATTAATGCAGAGATGTAAATTAAATAAAACTTATCATTTTGCAACATTATAAAATTTTTAATTTCATAATACGAAAAAAACCTGTGCCCATTACAAAAAATATTATGCAAATTTGAAATCAGAGCAAAATATTCCATAACAAACAATTATACTAATACAATGTAACAGACAATTACAATATAACAACAGACAATACAATGTAACAGTTATAATTATACATTGTAACAGACAATAAAGTTAAATTTAATGCTGTGTATAAACATGTTTGGCTAAAAATAGCAACGTGATTTTGTAATTGCAAAAATAATGTAAAAGAAACAATAAATAAAAACTCAGAAATCAGATATGTTTTCAATATACTTGTTATTCAAACTCTTTTTTTAATAAAAGTATATCTATACTTATATTTATACATTGTCTGACCGATATAATCTTGAATCTATGTTGGAAATTCCAGTCAAATCATGTCAAAAGTTTTGATTAAAATTACAAAGAATTGGACGAAAGTTTGAAAAAATTCTATCCATGTTTAACAAAGAAACTATCTTTTTTTTAAAAAAAAAAGTAAGCTATCATTCTAGATCAGTACTCAGATGTTACGAGAGGAAAAAAAATTAATGGATAATGCTTTTTGACAGATGCATCATCAACCATTCTTAATGATTCTAAAATCTCATATGATTTTGTTTCTTGTGAAATCACATGGTCTGATATTCACTTGAGTTTACTCTCACAATCATAAATAAATTCTTCGAGTCATTCTAGTGGTCAAACAAAAATGGAATCCTTTTTTGCTGTCATGGGCCATAAGAAAAGAATTTCTCTAATGTTTAATGATTCTGTCAATATTTACATGTAAAAGAAAAGGTTCTTTGGCATTTCCTTCTTTTAATGACCTTAATTATAGATATTATTAAAACAATTTTTTTTTTTATCGCGTATGAAAAAAATATAATTTCCAGTTTCATGTTAAATTAATAATGGTAAAAGATCACAGAAAAATCAAAAATAACTTAACTGTAAGACCTCAGTAGCCATTATTCACTAAGGCAGTGATTTATTGTCTATATACTTGGAAAAACCTTATTAATGTATTTTTGCTTTGTATTAATGCAAAAGAAAACTTTTCATCATAAAACTACATCTTCGCACTATCCCATTTTACGGTCGCATATTTTTAAAGTATCAATATATCGATCGCAGTAAAACTAGCTAATATTTTTTTTTAATAGTGACAGAAAAAATTACTCTTAGAGATTATGATTATTTAAAATACTTGCATATTTTAGACATTTCCAAAAAAATGTTAATTACTTTTTATTTAAAAGTTTTATTTAATTTCATATTCTTATTGTATACTGTTTAAGGTTTGTTGTAACTTAAAGTTAGGCTTCTGAATTGGAGTTCAGAAGCCTAAAAATGAAAAATACAGATATCAAATACCAAAAGTACCGATTGGTAATAACTCCTTCCAATACAATTTTTTTACGATGCAAACAATACAACCATTTACAATCCAACTCATTTTTGTAATACAACTGAGTTTTCGGTCAAAATTCTAAATAACTCTGTCGAATTATTTTTGAGAGAAGGAGAATTTGGGTGAAACGGATTTCAGATATTTGTAGGCATATGTCCCTGTCTCTTTAAAGTACGAGCATATTAAATTTGGAGACCAGAAAATACTTATGTAGGAGTTTTTAACGTATTTGAGTGTGTAAATTACCAGATGCAACCTTGGGGGAAGGGGATCCTTCTTCCAAATTGGGTGAAATCCAGCTAAATCTTATTTGAAAGTGCTTTGTTATTCAGATGCCATTTAAGAAAAAGTTTCTAATCTGCCTTCTGTCTCTTCCAGTATCCCTGTATCTCATATCTGCCAGTATCCTTGTGTCTCCTATCTTTCAGTATCCCTGTTTCTCCTATCTTCCAGTATTCATGTGTCTCATATCTGCCAGTAACCATGTGTCTCCTATCTGCCAATATCCCTGTGTCTCATATATGCCAGTATCCGTTTTGAACGGGGTGCTAAATGCTTTCCAGACACCATAAAAGATAACAGCAAATTAGTCCAATTCTTATACTTCCTGAAATTTAATGGAGAAAACATTTTCACCAATACTTGTCGAAACTTTTCCTGTATTCTGACATTGCTTGCACGAAAACAAACTACTTTGAATTTTAGGAAAAAATTAGGATAGTTTATTCTAAAGGCAGCATATAAATATATCCAGTCTAAACAGAAAAATTAATTGTTAAGCAATGATAAATAATATTTCTAATTTGAGGAATTAATGAAACGAAAATGAATCGTTTCCCCAGACCTAAATACTAATTTAACAGATGATTTATTCATGATTCCAACTTTCGTGAAAAAAAAATTCAGTGAGATTATTAATTAGGTTACCAGATAAGTTAAAGTCAGACCACCATAATTATAGGTTTACGATATCGATTTCAGATAAAAGTACAAATGGTTTAGTGATATTAAGAATTCAAATTTTTTTAAAGAAATTTAGTTTCTCTACTTTATTTGAAAATAAAATTATTTTTCGAATCATAGATATTTTGATTAACTGTTTCAAATGATGCTACAATCATAATTTTATATGATTGTAGTATCATATAAAATCATGATTTGGAATTTGATTTTTTGAATGATTTGGGATTTGGTGATATGCGGTTGTTGTCATATCCCCCAAAGAATACAAGAAAATCAAATATCATGGCGCTCCCGAGTAATATTGGCTATGTTGATTGCCATTTCGGAGTATAAATCCTCTTCAGAGGGACGATGCAGACAAACGGCTGCTGCAACAGCTGGAAATCAAAGACAGGATGAAGAGTAAGCTCTACATCAGGCTAGTAAGCTCTACAAAATTTTTGGTATTTTTTAACGCCACCAGCAGAAATTATTTGGCGATGTACACATCATATATAACTTTAAATAATTATATGTAGCAGTCTGGAAACTGATAAAAATTGTAATCGAAAGCCAAAGGAACTTTGCCAATCAATGAGAAGGCAGGAATACATTTCTTTTTATTAGCATTTTTTTAGGAATTTAAAATGTTTGGGCCCAGTTCTGGAACGTTCAAGATAGAATAAAAAACATACGTCCAAAAAACATAAAAAACAAGAGCATCACAAAGTTTTAAAATGTCTGTAGTCGGAGCGATAAGAATCACAAACAAATTGTAGCACTTTTTTTTAAGGGAAGAGTTTTGGCACTTCATTCCCAGGAGAGAAGAATGTATGTTGTGTGACAAGTATATAATAACAATGCATCACTCAAAATTGACAGCATACAAGCAGTATAGTGTAGTTAGTTATATTACGTGCAATTAGTGTTTTGTACTAATTGCACGTAACACTAACTACTGAGAACAATTTGTCACTCAAATCTGATAACAGATATTCGGTATCATGTTTAATGAGATTCATAAAAGTAGCAAATGTCTGGTGAATGCAAATGCGTCCTTTACAGACCAAAATAATTACAGATTGAATATGTACTACACCATGAGCTCTTCTATTCGTAATTGGGGATAGATCACTAGCTGAGAAATGTCTACTCCAATGAGAAGAGAGGAAAGTTGACCCCCCTTGACGGAATGTCTTAAAAGGAGATTTTTGGTGAAGAAGAGAGAGAGAATTCTGCGACGAGTCAACCAGAAGTATTATTTTTCTTTTTTTCACTGAAGTGACTGAATAGGCCGGAGATTCCGCCTGTTTTTCAAAGTGAGCCCCTCGTGTATCAGGCAGTGTGATAATTAAGGTCTGGCGATATTTTTAGATTCAACGTAGACTCGAGAATTTCTGGCCTTGGAGTGAACTGTATTTGTGATTTAATCGTGCAATTGTGAATCAAATTTAAATCTTAAATTGTCATTGTTTCGTAAATAATAAATTATAATAATCCAAAATTCTATATTTGTATATATATATATTATGCTTGTAAATAAAAATTAAAATGTTCCCACGATCCCGAACGTGACCCTCTTCTTGAAGCCGTAATAGGTCTAGTAGAGGCCGAGACGTTGCAAAATCACTAAAATATTCTTCTTAATATTTTGCAGAGTTTGGAAGAAAAAATTTGAGAGAACAATGATCAGTAAGACAAGGATAAATTATAAAAGTTAAAAATGGCTGCTAGGAGAAAATGTGGAAATTCAGTCTGATTGGGTCTAGTGCAGCAATTGAATTTGTTAGTTGTAGGTCTGAAATTCAGGAAGAAACGGGTTTATTACACGTATATGCAACCATGTGTGAATAAAAAATATTCCCGAAACTCATTTTTTTAAATTTAATACTCTGAAATTAATATTATAAAGATAATTCAAATAAATTAAAATTCACGAGTTTTGTTTCTAGTTACGTACAGCAAAATGCTCGAAAGTTTTTAAAAATATAAAAAAAATGATAATATTTAAGCAGCTGAAAATTGAATAGATTCTTCAATACTAAATAAATGATACTAAAAGTAACGGTTTGTCATGTCTCAAAGGTTTTGATTGAAGTGAATGCAGACAAAAATGCCCAAAGCGTTGAATATGGATGAAATATGAATTCACAAACAAGGGTTTTGATAAAATATAAATAATGTATGTTTTAAACTCGTATACAATATTTTGAAGTGATAAAATCTGAAAATAAGCGGAAAATAGGAAGAAATAAATCTCCTCCATAAATATGAATAATATATAAAAGAAAGTTTTGGTTCCACGTAGTATTTGAAATTGTTTTTATTATTTGAATAGATAGTTATTCCATGAATAATATTTTGCATTTTAATGATTTTCTTTTGGATTTCAATAAGCATTTTGATTTGAGAGAGAGAGAGAACGGAAAAAGTTTTGATATTTATTTGAGTCATAAGAAATTTGTATATAAATTTTAATCAATACTTCTTTCCTTATAGGAATAAATTTAGATGCTTGTTATTTACAAATCCTTTACAAATAAATATCCAAGATTGTTTAGATTTCAGAAGAACAAATTTTCTTAATTTTGAGCAAAAAGAGTGATACATATTAGCCTTTTTTCATAAGCAATGTAAAAATGAATTATACATTTTTTAAATTTATTTTATAAATCTACATTCCTAAATAATAAGAAAAAATAATATTTTTGACAAATGACATTAAAAATTAAAAAAAAAATATATATAAGGAAACTTTCCTTAGGAGATTATTTTTACTCAGTTTGATTAAGAATATTCATCAGTTTTTAAAACGCCTATACTTACCTAACATTTATTTTATATATAAAAATTTCTCTTTTAATGGCAATGTTTATATTTTTTGTTGATTAAAATAACAGTCATCGTCTTGTTTGTGCTGCTCTATGTTGATTAACGTATGAAGAGGTGAATATGAGGACTTACCCATAAAATCAGAAAATCTATCTACTGGAGTTGCTATTAAGAATTTGACGAAAGTCAAGTGAATTTGAAGTTCTATATGTAGTATTCTACTAGTTGGAAAAAATTACCAAATTGAAATTAATTGTGCCTGGCAAATTCACACTGTACATATTCTTAAAACTACAGATCTAACTGTTAGCCGTGGTATGTATTACGCTTTGCTGGATACTGTGGTAAATAAAAACAGATTGTACTTTAAGTCATATTCTACAGTCTCTCCCATGTTAAGAGGCATAATTGCGGAATCTGAGAATAATAATAAGAAGAATCTCGATGAGACACACCTTTTCTTTTCATCTCTTCACATTAACACCCTTTCTATTCTTTTTCCAACAAGACATGTACCCAACGACTGTTAGAAAGTTAAATAGGGAATGTGGGGATATTCATGTATATCACGAACAGCCAACCGACGGGTTTTGAGGGCTTTCTTGAAGGACTTTTATGGGTAACTGCCATGCTTGTCGTATGAGAGACCATACCATATAAGTATACTATTCATTCAAGATTCTATACACACATTGCCATCGATTATCCATGTTTCTGAAAGCAGTGATTGCAACAATGCAGCCAGAGGATTCAAATCTTGGCCCTCCTGGCATGTTTGGGAATGAACCACGAGTAGGGCCATCACCACGCACTTAAAGTGCATACATCAATTGGGTGAACGAATTCAAAAATACATCGAATTTTAATGTCTGCAGAAAAAATTATCACTTTTATAATCACATCAGAAAATACAATCACACACAAATTAAATATCATCTCAGAAAATATCATCTCTTTTTCCTTATTCGATCTTGTCAAATTCAATCAACTAAGTTCCATAAGGCGAAGAATGTCATTATTGAAGAACTACAGTAAACAAATGATGTCTGCAATTGTTGTCATTGCATCAGTAGTTTTGAAATATGTGTTCTAATGCGAAGTGAAAAATGTCAAAATATTCTATGGGGTTAAGTCATTAATTAATTTTGTTTCTACTATGTTTTATGTGTTGTATTATTTTGTTAAAATCTTACATTTCTGAATAAAACCCCAAAAACCCATCTTACATTTCTGAATTAACCCAAATTGTACAGATATTTTATACACATCTTGTATATACATTATTTAAATGACCCACATATTCAACTGTTGTTATACATTTAACATAAAAAATGTTTACGCATAAAAGGTAATTTTGTTAATTATATTAAAAATATTTATTTGCAATAAGTAATAGTAGTAGACAGTAGTTTTAGTAAACAAAAAACTTTAAATTTTCCTCCTTATGCAACTGTGAAATTTAGCAAAAATAATTCTTTAGTAATAAATCATAGCAATAAGCGAACCACAATCATCTCCCTTTTAAAGCCATTAAGTCACTCATCACTGTAACCGAGATGGAGTTTTAAAAAATAGCCCACGGGCCTCAATTCCCTGCTGAAATAAAATAAGGCGCGAAGTACTTTTGCTCCCGCAAGAGATTCGAATACATCGAGCAGTCAATTTCTGCTCCGTCTGTCATTAGAGCAGGCGGGATTCGCAATTTTGCTCACTTACCCAAGATTACGCAGCACCATTAACATCAACTTACTTAGCTAATTGACGCAATTTTATACTTCTCGCATTGCATTACCAATCAGCCCTCGGGATGTAGATATGGAACTAGAGGATTGGTCTCTCTGCGGATTCGAATATTTTCTGTAAAATGTTTTATGTTTTTAAAGTTCTGGTAGCTCTTGGAGTTCTGGTGTCGATGACAAGTGTCATTTCGGTTTGAGTTGTAGAGTTTCTTAACTCTTTCAGAAATGACTTTTTATGGTAGGAAAATTTTTTTGCTTGATTATTCAATTCCTTCCATTAGTTCACACTCTCCCTCTATATATCTTGTTGAAATTTTCAATCGTTCATAAAATACTTTTTATTCATCCACTCAAGCTCATATTCATTTTTTTTTGAACTTACAGTGGATGACACTTGATGTTAACACAATTTTTTCAAATATTAATTCATTCATTAAATTTAACTCATTAATTTTAGTTTTTTTTAGATTTAAGTTGTATGTATCTACCAATAGATGTTGCCAAATAAATTTAAAAAAATGAATGAAAATTATTTATAAAAGACTTTCTGCAATAGAGTGAAAAAAAGTAGGAATTGATTAAAAATTTTTTTTATATTACTTGTTTTGTATTTATATAGGGCTAGGGTGATCTGTTTCACGGCGCGTTAAATCTTAGAAGAGCAGACTTAAAAATCCGATTTCAGAAGCTAAACATGGAATAATGTGAACCAAAGAAAGAAACGGGGAAAGCTAGATATAAAAATTAAGAAAGCCTAACTTATATAGAAATTGGGAGTGTTCAACATAAAGATCAATGAAGAGACGGCCATAGAAAACAAGAAGAATCAAATATAAAAAGTAGAAAAACCGATTATCGAAATTAGAAAAGCCTAGCAAAGTAATTAGGGGAGCCGAACGTAGTAATGAGCAGAGCCAGATACATAAATTAAGAGATCCAACCATAGAAACAAGGAGTGTCTAGCATAGAAATTAGAAAATTTCGAACATTAAAAAGCCTAATATAGTAACTAGAGGAGGAGAATTTGCAAAGC